>JANAVB010030676.1:0-2500 GCA_029216955.1 Iris pallida | reverse complement strand
ACACACCATGCATACACACGCACACACACTCTAACCTGTGTCACACAGGTAGACTTTCGACTTCCCCTCTCTGTTATACTTGGCTTTGATATTATATATTTCAGTTGGGTGAATTACTTTACTGATATGTTATATTGTTCAGTTTAGGGATTAATAGATGTGGTTTGGGTTTGTACTGTTGAGAGTATACTCAGATTTCCTGAGTAGATGTATTGTGGGTTATTGTTCACCCAGTTTTATCCACTACTAACAATATATATATATATATATATATATATATATATATATATATATATATATATATATATATATATATATATATATATATATATATATATATATATGATGTTATAGAGAGATGAAGCTGTGGGGACTCCGTCCCCCTCCGGAGGGGGGTCCCCTGCTCTCCGCAGTCCCCACCCACCTCCTCGTGGTCGGCTGGATCGGCTGGCCGGTCGGCCTCCTCGGCCCGGCCGCGCACCCAGGCGCCTTCCTCCCCCACGGAGGCCCCTTCTCATCTTATTCCCTCCGCTCAGCCGGTAGGCCGAGACCCGCTTGGCCCCCCCACCCCCTTCCCCTGTGGGGGTGTGTCCCTCCCTCGTCGGCTTCTTCTCGCCGTGCGGTGTCCCCCCTTACTCCGCCCCCACCTCCCCCCTCGGCTCCGTCGTTCCCGACGCTCTCGGCGCCACCGGTCTCGACGCAGGCGGCCCGGTCATCCCCCGCCGGCTTCCCCCTGGAGCCCCTCTGGCCACTTTCCTCCTCGGCCCTCTGCCGGGGACAACCATAGCCCCGCGAGGCGAGCTTCCTTCTGCCTGGGTGCCCCTCCTCCCGTCGCTCCTCTCGCCGTGCAGCCCCCTCCTCGGCTGCGTCCACTTTCTTCTCTCTAAAGTGGCCCCCTCCCTCGACTACGTCCACTTCGAGCCCCCGGCCCAGCCCCGGTCCCTGGCAGCCCTGGAGTGGCCCCCCTCCCTCTCGTCACCTCAGGACCCCCGGGGGCTCCTCCCCCTTCTCCATCTCTGTTTCCCCCTACGGCGTTTCCTATCGCCCCGTCGTCGGTGCTCTCCCCATCGCCCCTTCCCGCGCCGCTTCCCTCCTACCAGCTATGGCCTCCGGCGCTCCCTTCGACGCATGCTGGAGGGCCCTCCCCCTCGCTGGTGATAGGCCCGGAGGGCGAGCCCCTAGCTTTCTTCCCTAGAGGTCACGCTGCCCTCCCTCCCCTTCTCCTATTTGCCGCCTCGCCGGCCCCCTCTGGCTGCCGCCGGTGCCTCGACTCCGTCTCCTCTTCGGGGCTCCCCCATCCGTTCGCTTGGGACCCCCTCCCGGCCAACCCCGCCGGAGCCCCGTCCCCCGTCCCCCTTTCGGCCTCCCCCGTCGGAGCCCCCCCGCCCCCTTCCCTCTGGTCGATCCTCCCTCCCCCTGGCTCCTAGAGGGAGCGCTCCCTCCCTCCGCCCGGAGGCCGAGCTCCTCTCTCCCTTCCCCCGGAGGTCGAGACTCCCTCTGGTCGTGCCGCCCCCGTGCTTCCCCTCCGGGCCAGCCCCCACCGCCGCTAGGGCCATCCACCTCCGGGTTGGCCTCCCCCGCCTGAGCACCCGGGCTTCGGTCCGCGCACCAGGGGGGACGAGGCTCCCTCGAGCCGTGTGCCCCCTTCGGGCAGAGAGCCCCACCCACCCTCGTGCAGAGCGCCCTCCCCCCTCGGGCAGGGCACCCTTCCCCTCCATTCGGGCCTCGTAGCTGCGGGCAACGGTCAAAGCTTTTTTGTAATTTTGTTTTTCGAAATTTTGAAATGTTCCAAAATTTCATGTTCAAAATTTTGGCTGTTTCAAAATTTTGAAATTTCAAATTTCTACTTGTTGTATTTTTTCCTTGCTTTACAGAGCCCCTTTTGTGTTTTCTGGCTCTGGACCAGTCTGTAATGCTCTCCATGAGCCCCCTTTTACTTTTCAATTAAATGCCTTTTCAAAAAAAAAATATATATATGAAGTTGTGATGGTTAGATGTATAGTAGTTGGGTGCTTTTGACTTGTGTATTAGGATTTGAGGTATTGATATATGTATATATGTACCTTAAGGGTTAGTGTATTGGTGACTTACATTATATGAATACAGAGGGTTGAGGTTGAAGGTTAGGAAGAATGGTAGTATAATACATATGGATATAGATGAGAGTTATATATATATGAGGTTGTGTGTGATAATGGTAATTTGTGATGGGTTGGACTAATGAATGAGGCTATGTGATATTTATGTGTTTGTTTGAGAGTTTATATAGTAGGGTATAAGTATATGTGAGGATGTAAAGATAAATATCCTAATATGTGTGTGTGTTTTATGAGAGTTATGTATATATATATATATATATAGATATATATATATATTATATTATATATATATATTTATATATATATATATGTTTATGTTATTGTATATAGATGTTGACATATATTAATATCTTAGAAGTGTTTGGTATCCAAGGATATGTGTGCCTAAGATTTAGACTTGA
>JANAVB010030674.1:0-45069 GCA_029216955.1 Iris pallida | reverse complement strand
TTAGGTTTATTTTATTTAGGTTAGGTTAACATTATATAAAAATATAATAAAATCGATCAGTCCGGACAGTTAGGGACACAGGATTTCTACGTGTCCGTGCTATGCACGACACAGTACGAATGCTAAAACACGTGTCCAAACCTGGACTAGTGTCCCCGTGTCCTGGCGAACCACGCACGTGGCTTTGGGACACGGATAACACGAGATGAGCTCTGTTACTCACGTGTCCGGCGTCGAAGGGGAATTCGAGGGTACTGGCGGGCGGAGGAGACGTCGTGGTCGGGGCGCCTTGGTGGCGCTGGGCTCCTCTCGTCGGGGCGAACCGAATGGTGGTGGTGGCGCTCGACGACGATGGTCGGTGAGGCAGTGGTAGGGTACGCCCGGAGTTAGGGTTCAGGCAGGATTTAAATGGGGAAGACGGGGGCTTGTGGTGGCTGTGGTGGGTCTCGAAGTGGGGGTGGTCGAGCTGAGGGGGTGAGGGGAGTTTTATAGGGGTTTTAGAGTCGGTCGGGGCTGTCGCGCTGGCCGGAAATGGCGGGGGCGCGTCGGTGCGGTCGTCGGGCAGTCGGGGGTGGGTGAAAGGGAGTTTAGCAGTAGGGTCCCTTGGAAATTAGGTATTTATAATTAGGTCCCTACTGTGTCTAAATGCAAATAGTAATTTGCATTCCACACTTTAAAATTTCAATAATTGCATACTGATATAAAACAATTTAAAAATTACAGAATGATAATTAAAACATTTAAATTAATTGCAAATGATATTAAAACATTTTAGAAAATTACAAATTGATATTTTAATATATAAAACTCATTTAAAATCATTTAAAATTCTAGAAAAATTCCTAAAAATCCTAAAAATTATTTTTAGGCTAAAATGACATTAATAATTAATTAACACTTAATTAATTAAAATTTGAAAAAGGGGCTTACAAGTCTTTCCTCCTTGAAAAATTTCGTCCTCGAAATTCACAAGGATTGAAGACCCTACAATATTCTATCATAGCAAGCAATACAATGACTAAGGCTATGATCGAAACTAACCTCTAAGGTAAGCGGGAACGGGTGTTCCCTCGCAGCGGTTCGATCGAACAAGTAAGGGTATCTCTCCCTCATGTCCGACTCCCTCTCCCATAGATTCACCTGGGGAGTGACGGCTCCAAGCTACTCGTACTAGGGGTATAACCTTGTTCCTCAGCTCTCTCTCTCCTGTCTAATATCTCCACTGGCTGCTCAGAAACTGTAAGGCTCGGTCCGACCTCCAACTCTGAATGATCTAGCACATGACAGGGGTCTAGAACATATCTCCTCAGCTGAGATACGTGAAAGACATCGTGAACTCCTGCTAGGTTGGGTGGAAGTGCAACCCTGTAAGCTACCTCTCCAATCCTGCCAAGTATCTCGAACGGCCCGATGTATCTAGGGCTCAGCTTCCCTCCTCTCCGAACTGGATCGTCCCTCTAGTAGGTGATATCTTCACTAGCCCATATCACCGTCTGCGAACTTATCGGTCTGCGACTAGCATCAACCCAGTTTTCTGTCTGTCCTGAGCTACTCTGAGCCTGTCTCTGATCATCCCGACTTTCTCTGCTGCATCTGTGATCATCTCTGGCCCAAGCATAACTCTGTCTCCAACATCATCCCAAAAGAGCGATGTGCGGCATCGTCGTCCATATAGCGCCTCGAAAGGAGACATACCGATACTGGCTGGGTAGCTGTTGTTGTATAAAACTCTACCAAGTGCAGATGGCTCTCCCATGATCCTCCGAAGTCCAGCACGCAGTCCTCAGCATATCCTCCAGTATCTGTATCGTCCTCTCAGACTGTCCATCTGTCTGCGGGTGGTACGCCGTACTGAACTTGAGCCTACTGTCCAACTCCTCCTGCAAGCTCCTCCAATAGTGGGATGTAAATCTGCTATCTCTGTCTGACACGATGCTCACCGGCACTCCGTGTAGGCGAACTATCTACTGCATGTATAGCTCTGCCAACTTCTCGGTGGAAAGCCCCACCTTGAAGGGTATGAAGTGCGCACACTTCGTCAGCCTGTCTAAGATGACCCAAATGGCATCCTTCCCTCCTTGGGAACGAGGAAGCCCTGAGACGAAGTCCATCGTAATATGTTCCCACTTCCACTCGGGAATGGTAACGGCTGCAACAAACCAGCTGGCTGGCGCTCCGCCTTGACCCCTGGCAAACTAGGCATCTCGAGATGAAACGTGATACATCCCTCCTCATCCCGTGCAACAAAGATGTTCCCGCAAGTCACGGTACATCTTGTTAGCATGAGGGTGAATAGAATATCTCGATCGGTGCGCCTCCTGCAAGACTGCCTGTACCAGCTCTCCCTTCGGTATGCACAATCGGCTGCTATGCCTCAAGGATCCATCCTCAGCTATAGTGAAGTCATCCAGCAATCCAGCTAACGCCTGGGCTCAAAGTCTGCGAAGGCTCTCATCTGTAGACTGTGCCTCCCTGATCTGCTCCATAAAACCTGACTGAATGTCAAGCGCCATCATCTGTATCACTGATCCTGGCCGAACTACCTCGATACCGAGCTTCTCCAGATCCTCCGCAAATGCCGATCAATCATCAAGTACCATGCCATCGGATGCCTGCTCAGCGCATCTGCCACCACATTTGCCTTCCCAGGGTGATACTGTAAATCGATGTCGAAGTCTTTCATCAACTCCAACCATCGTCTTTGTCTCATGTTCAGCTCTTTTCTGCTCGTAAACACATACTTCAAGCTTTTGTGGTCAGTAAAGATTTCTACACGCTCTCCGTATAAGTAATTTTCCATAACTTGAGTGCAAGATCACCGCAGCTAACTCTAGGTCATGGGTAAGATAATTCCGCTCATGAGTCCGCAATTGCCTAGATGCATAAGCAATCACTTTCCCATACTGCTGTAGGACACATCCTAGCCCCTTCCCAGAAGCATCGCTGTAAATGGTGAAACCTCCAGAACCTGAAGGTAAAGTTAGAACTGGAGCGGTCGTCAGCCTCCTCTTCAACTCCTCAAATGCTGCCTGGCAGTCCTCTGGCCAGATGTACTCTGGTCCTTCCGCGTCAGCTTCGTCATGGGTTCAGCTATCCTAGCAAAGTCCTGGACGAACTTTCTATAATAGCCTGCTAAACCTAGAAAGCTCTGATCTCTGAAACTGACGTCGGAGCCTTCCACGTCAACTGCAGCAATCTTCCTGGGATCTACCGAGATTCCATCTCCAGTAACTACATGGCCGAGAAACTCCACTCGGTCTAAAAAGACTCGCACTTTGGCAATTTGGCAAACAATCTCTCCTGCCTCAGAACCCCAAAACTATCCGCAAGTGCTCTGCATGCTCCTCTGACGTCTTCGAGTATATCAGGATGTCGTCGATAAACACTACGACGAACTTATCCAGATACTGGTGAAATGTCTTATTCATCAAATTCATAAAGACATGGCACATTTGTGAGACCAAATGGCATCACCAGAAACTCGTACTGCCCGTACTTCGTGTTGAACGCCGTCTTCTGGATGTCTGTTGCCCTAACCTTCACCTGGTGGTACCCGGATCTCAAGTCTATCCTGGAAAACACCTTCGCCCTGCTCAACTGGTCGAACAAATCATCTATCCTGGGTAGAGGATATTTGTTCTTGATGGTGTTGGCATTCAAGGCCCGGTAGTCAATACACAACCGACTGTACCATCCTCTTAGGCACAAAGAGCACTGGCGCTCCCCATGGAGAGCACTGATCGAATGAAACCCTTTTTCAATCATCAATCTGCTCTTTCATCTCTACGGCCTCCTTGGGATTCACTCTATAGCAAGCCCGGATACTGGTGATGAACCCGGTACTAAATCTATAGTGAACTCCACATCTCTGTCAGGCGGAAACCCTGAAGATCCTCTGGGAATATCCATAAACTCCCTAATGATAGGATGTGGCGGTGCTACATCCCCAACTGTCGCACAACAGTTCGGCTCTAGGCTGATCTCCGGCCCTGTCCTCCTGACACTGAATGGTGCTGTGCCTTGGGGACTGAACAAAACTACCCTCATGACAGTCTATAGATGCATGGGCATAGCTAAGCCAGTCCATCCCCAATATGATATCATAACCGGGAGTGGCATCACAAAGAATCGTCCCCTGAACTCTCTCCCGACTATAAAAATAGAACATCTATAGATAGATATAAGCACCGTCCTCCTCCCGTCATCACTCTACTAATCTCCGCAGTAGGTGTAGCTACTAGATGGTGTTTATGCATAAACTCTAATGATAGAAGCTATGAGATGCACCAGAATCAAACAAACATAGAGCTAGAAAGTATGCAAATAAACATGACCTGTGATGACGTCAGCTAAGTAATCTGGCTCCGAAACCTGCTCCGGCTCCGGCTCGAGAGCTAGACTATAAATCTTCCCCTGAGGTCCCTTCTGCTGCTGCATGCTACCAAACCTCTGCTGCTGAGTCGAAAGCGGCCCTCTGGTCTTTGCTACTGGGCACTCTCGAAGCTGATGGGTGGCAGACCCACAAGCTAAACACTGACCCAACCTCTTCCTACAGACGAAAGAGTCGTGGCCTACCCTCTTGCAGAAAGTACACAGGTTCTCTTCTGCTGCTGCTGCTGCCGGGTCCTGGGGCTCTAACTGGCGGGGTCTGATGATGTGGTAGGGGGACGGTAAGTCTGCTGGGCGGCGTCGGTGCTCTCTGCTGGAAGCCTGACGCTTGGACGGTCCCTCATGATGTACAGAAGCTGGCCTCTTGCTAGACAGAAGACGCTCCTCGATGCTCCGGGCCAACTCTAGGCTCTGTAGTAGTCAGTCGTACCGTTCGCCACTATAAGAATGCCAATGTCTGGAACTAGACCATGGCAAAACTACGGGTCATCTCCTCTGGATCTGCAACCAGACTAGGAGCAAAACGGCTCAGGCGACTAAACTCTGCCGTATACTCGTCAACAGAACGGTTCTCCTGCTGGATGTTCTGGAATCGTAGCCCCATGGCTACTCTAGCATGGTCGAAAGAATTTCTTCTTGAACTGGGTCGAACTGATCCCAAGTGGCTCTCCCTCTCGCAAACAACGGCTCATTCCGGAACCAAACTCCTGCCAAGTCTATCATCAGAAATCCCGCTGCCTCGACCTGGAGGTCATCCGGCATCCTGACTCCGAGAAGCTTCCTCTCTACCGAGTCTAGCCAGTCATCTGCTACTACTATGCCCTCAGTCCCTGAGAACTCCTTGGATTCAGACCCATGAAGTCCTTGATCGTCCCCGCTCTCTCTGCCGTGGCTCTACAGTGGTGGAACCACGGGACGTCCCTCAGAACGCTCTATGCTCTGGTGGAGTAGGGTAGTCTGCTCCTGATGGGTTGTTAGGAACCCCTGGATCATAGTGAGCAGCTGGTTCCCGTCGAGTGTGACCGAAGCCTGGGTAGGTATGATGATAGGGGGTGGTGGAAGTATCGGGGCCTGCTGGAACTGTGATGTGAAAGGTGGTGGAGGCATCTGGGTCTGTGGATCTGTGGAGTGGGGAGTGTGGTAGTGGAGGTGTATCCATCAACTGGTCAGCTGACTGGATATGGATGCGCCATTCTCAGGTGTAAAAGACTGGGATGAACGTAAGCACCATCTAATTACAATAAAAGGACTTATAAGGACTTGTTTAAAGTAAGCAATCATAGCAAGAAAATCTATTTATAATAACAAGCATGTAATATTTTCCTATGTTGCAATCCTAGCATTCCTCTAGGTGTCCTAAGCGTCATTCTTAATGTTGTCTAATTACCTTAAGTTCCTAATTGCAGGCATGCTTGAACAACAACGTAACCAAACAATTTAGTCAGGACCTGCATGGGCCACCACTAAACATGTCACGACCCCTACCCAAATTGTTGGGCCAGGCCGAGTCATGCCCAGCCTACGTTTGAGATAAAACGTAGTAAGCTGCTCTAAAGACAACAGGATAAGACTAATGTGCTAACAGTTCTATAAGTGAATAAAAGTCATAAATGCTCCAAACACAAAAGTCGTATCATATAGTAAAATGTCCAAGTACAAGTCTGAAATGTAAAACTGGATACATGTCCAGTTACAAAATATGTAGCCTAATACATGACTACTCTCAAAAGTCTAAAGCAAAAGATAACTAGCGAGGTTCCCCGCAGAACATCCTCGTAAAGCAAGTCGGGTCCTCAGCAGTAACTCCATATAGTGTCCAGAGTAACTCCTCCTCAGTAAGGACACCTACAACGTTATCCTGTCAGGACGGAGCAAGTACTGATTCTAATATACGAAGCATGATGGAATGTAATAAACTGGAATCATGGTATATCATGGGTTAATTAGTTCTTTTTAGAATAACAACATGTAGTTTAAAAGTTTAAAACTGTAGCATGTACGTGAATCGGTCAATAGGTGAATAGGATGTACAGCGTACATATCAAGTTTTTCTGGCATGTACATCATGTACGAACGGCATCGGTGTATATCCATACACAAACACGGGATCAGAACATACGGCAAGGTCACATATAGAATGTCACCGACACGGTAAATACATACGGAGAAGGGGGTCATGTTCACGTACAATACTAACAGTTTTCCCTTAACCCGATTTAAACATGTGAGAGATATATATACTGTCTAAACATGGTAGAGACTAAAAGTAATACAACATGTAAAGTTCTAACTTGCTACCCTAAGGATCAGCATTTAACATGGTTGGTAAATCGCAGTTTATTGTTATAGCAGTATGTAAAGTTCGTAGAAAGTACTTGCCTCTAGCAAAGCAAAGCAAGCAAAGCAAAACAGCTGCGATAAAAGTGCTATAGATGTCCGTAACTCGTCACTGTAGAAATAAATGCTAAACTTAGTTTTTTACACTAAGCTAAAACACTAGACACTAATTGGGCAACACGACTTGTGACTGGGCACCTAGCCAAAATGATGATTTTAGCATGGAGACCAATGTGGGTGACCGCTACTTTAACTAATTTTCTAGGGTCTTTACACTAGTGAGGGGTGAGGTTCAACACGGCTAAAACTCAAAGTAGCACAAAAAGTTACAATCGTAATTAATCAATAAATAAATTAAATGATCATTGCTTTCTAACAATTTTTGAGATAGACAAAAAAAAGCTTATTTTTACATAAAATAAAGTACCAAAATGATCCTTGTTAATTATAGAAATTTATTATAATTTTTTTGGAATTTATTAACCAGTACAAGTATTTTATAAAAAATCAGTTTTCCTAAGTATACAGAAAATGAGTTTTGTTTCATATGCCAAACTAGTGGCAAAACTGTAAATTAAATACTATAAAAATTATACTAAATTAGCTAAATTAACATAGTATCTAAATACTATTTTTCCAAAATTTTAACAGTACTTTAAGTATTTTTAGAAAATCAAAAACAGCATTGCACACAATTGAAATTAAATAATTAATTATCTGCGTATTTTGTCCATGTACTAATTTGAACCAAAGTTCAAATACAGGACCCAAGGCCATGAACCAAGTCCAATATGACTTGTACAGGTCTTGAATGTGTGAAAACATTTGGGGCCCAAAAACCCATGCTAGGCTTGGACACCAAATGGTTGCAGTAAATAAATACACTAAAACAAATTGGTAAAAGTGCAAATAAATATTAATATTATAATAAGGTAAAATTATACAAAATGAATATATACATACCTATGTTAAAAGTACATATATATATAAGAAAATACTTAATTATAAAGTATATACATATACAATATTGTATACATATATATTACTATATATATAATATATATACACATGAAAATATATACATATCCATATATGTATATAAATACAATATATATATATATATATAAAATTTACTAACTATAAAAATATATATACATATATAAAAATACTGCTAATATACAATATTACTATATATATATATACAAATATATATACACACACATATATATATATATATATATATATAATATAGATTATATATATATATTATATATATATATATAAATATAAATAATAACAAAACAGAAAGAAAAAGAAAAGAAAAGAAAAAGAAAAAGATTAAACACAGCAGTAAGGGGGCTCGAACCCGAGCCAGAGAGCACGCGGGGGGGGGGGGGGGGGGGGGGGGGGTGGCTGCTAGTCGGGCTGGCCAGGGGTCAGCCCGAGGGTTGTTTAGAGTTAGGGTTTAGGTTTATTTATTTAGGTTAGGTTAAACATTATATAAAAAAAATCGATCATGTGTCCGGACAGTTAGGGACACAGGATTTCTACGTGTCCGTGCTATGCACGACACGTACGAATGCTAAAACACGTGTCCAAACACTGGACTAGTGTCCCCGTGTCCTGGCGAACCACGTACGTGGCTTTAGGACACGGATGACACGAGATGAGCTCTGTTACTCACGTGTCCGGCGTCGAAGGGGGAATTCGAGGGTGCTGGCGGGCGGAGGAGACGTCGTGGTCGGGGCACCTTGGTGGCGCTGGGCTCCTCTCGTCGGGGCGAACCGAATGGTGGTAGTGGCGCTCGACGACGATGGTCGGTGAGGCGGTAGTAGGTACGCCGGAGTTAGGGTTCAGGCGGGATTTAAATGGGAAGACGGGGGGCTGCGGTGGCTGTGGTGGTCGAAGTGGGGGTGGTCGAGCTGAGGGGGGTGAGGGGAGTTTTATAGGGTGAGTCGGTCGGGGGCTGTCGCGCTGGCCGGAAATGGCGTGGGCAGCGTCGGTGCGGTCGTCGGGCAGTCGGGGGTGGGTGAAAGGGAGTTTAGCAGTAGGGTCCCTAGGAAATTAGGTATTTACAATTAGGTCCCTACTGTGTCTAAATGCAAATAGTAATTTGCATTCCACACTTTAAAACATTTCAATAATTGCATACTGATATAAAAACAATTTTAAAAATTACAGAGTGATAATTAAAACATTTAAATTAATTGCAAATGATATTAAAACATTTTAGAAAATTGTAAATTGATATTTTAATATATAAAACTCATTTAAAAATCATTTAAAAATTCTAGAAAAATTTCTAAAAATTCTAATAATTATTTTTAGGCTAAAATGACATTAATAATTAATTAACACTTAATTAACTAAAATTTAAAAATAGGGGCTTACAAGAGTGGTGACAACCCCTGAAGCCCTGCATGGAGAAGGCATCTCTGAAAGTCATATAGAATCGGGTCAGGCACCAGTCGACCCCCACCTTCTCTCCCCTCTGAAGGAGAGCATTGAAGTCCCCCATTAGAAGAAGCGACAGGTGGAGGAATCGGCCGCGGAGGCTATCGCGGAAATATCACTCCACAGGATCTCTCGCCGTCGCCTATCATTGTGGCCGTACACTCCTCCCAGTAAGAATCGAAAGCCACCCTTATTTGTAAACGAGATGGCTATCAGTTGCTCCGTCATTAAGATCAGGTCCCCATCCCAACACTTAGAGTTCATCTGACCCAGATCCTCGCCATATCACAAAGAGCCAAGTTGTGGAGTTGATCCCAGTGGGATGGAGTCCGCCTGACAAGAGTCTTCTTTCCTTTAATCTTAGTCTCCAGCAAGACAGAGATTTTGCACTTTCTCTCTGTGTAAGACCCCGTAAATCTTCCTCAATCTCCCTAACGAATACTCACCCCTCACGTTCCAGGCGATTACCGCCATTAATTATTGGGTGGTAAGGTCCCGAACGTCACCTAGATTGGCACCTAGGGAAGGTACCACATCCGTCGCTACCATATCCTCCTCCATCCCAGCAGTAGGGCCTGCTGGGTCGCTAGCTGGGAGAGCATCAGCGCCCAGGCTGGGTTGTCCACACAGAGCGCCTCATCCCCAGCGGGGGAATGTCCTCCCACACTTGAGGGGCCATCCCGGAGTGATCCAGCACGTCTCTTCCTGCTATAGAACCTCTCCTCCGAAGATTCGCCCGTACCCCACTCCTCTCTTCCTAAGGCCACAATGCCTCTGGTGACCATGCTCCTCTGTGCCGAGAAGGTGATCATCGTCCCACTCGAAGTGACTGGCTGTGGAGAGAGAGTACGACTCATTTCCCTAACCTCCTCCATCGGTCGATCCCCCTCCTGCATGTTGTCCTCCGCTTCATCGTCCCCGGATAGGGCTTCCATTTCTCGTGAGGGGCCAGACGCCTGTCAGTCCCTATTTTTCAAATTTGGTTTAATTAGTGTTAATTAGATGTTAATGACCTATTTAGCTTTAAAATAAATTAATATAATTATTAGGAATTTTTCTAGAATTTTTAATTAATTTTTAATTCAAAATATATCATTTTGTAATTAATTGAATTGTTTTAATATCATTTTGTAATATTTAAATTTCTTTTAATATCGAATTGCAATTATATGATTTGTTCTAATTACGGTTTGCAAATTGTAATTTGCAAACCGATAGCTTTGGGGTTATTTTGCAAAGCCACCAAACTTCGGGGGCCTTGCTGCAAACCTACTCTACCCCCCCATACGACTTTCTCTCTCCTTCCCACGTTCTCCCAACCAGCTGTCCCCGACGACCACGACCTTTCCCCGCCTTTCCCGACCGACCTAGCCCACTAAAACCGACTGCCTCCTCCCTATAAATACCCCCAGACCAAACCCTAACCCTAGCACACAACCATGACCCCCCCCCACAGCAAGCCTTGACCCCTTCTTTCCCGACGAGACCCCACCGGAACCCTAGGACTCTACCACGCCACCACCGCCGTCACAACCTCCTCCACCACCATCGACCACCACTACCAAGTTCGCCCCGTCAAGACGAGTCCAGCGTCGCCCTTTTCCGGCCACCACGCTTCCTCTGCCGTCCAGCACCCTCCACAACCCCCAGCTTGCCGGACACGTACGTGTCAGCTCTCTTTCGTGTCGTCTGTGTCTCGTTTTAACATATGTAATTCGCCTGGACACGACAACTAGTGGTAAGTTTGTACACGGCAAACTCGTGTCGTACGTGTCGTGAATGACCCGGACACGAGACTCGTGTATCTTCGTGTCCTTAACTGTAAGGACACAAAGAACATGTTATAGGGTTATAGGGTTTAGTTTTGTGCTATCGGGTTACAACCCGTTAAACTTAAACCATAATAAATAAAACCCAAACCCTTTCTCTAACAAATGACTCGGGCTGATCCCCTGGCCAGCCTGAGCGCGCTAAACACCCCCTACCCTGGCCGAGTTCGAGCCCCCCTTCCTGTTTTATTTGATTTGTTTTGTTTTGTTTAGTTTTTATTATTATGTATATGTATATATGTTATATGTATTTATATATATATTATATATGTATATGTATTTGTATATAAATATATTATTATATATACTATTATATATATATATATATATATATATATATAAATTATATATATATAAATTATATATATATATATATATATATAAATTATATATAATACTAAATATAAATTATATATATATATATATATAATATATATATATATATATATATATATATATATATATATATATATATATATATATATAAAATTTGTATTTAGTATATTATATATATTATATATATATATATATATATATATATATATATATATATATATATATATATATATATATATATATATATATATATATATATATATAAATTCCTATATATTTATGTATATATATAATTGTGTTTGTTGTATAATTATGTATATATTTTCAAATACAAATCTTAGTGCTAAATATTATTATATAAAATTTCACAAGTTATTTTATTATATAACTTTGTGACTTGTATATTTTACCACTTCAAAATATATTATTTATATTTAAATTCCTGTATTTTATTAATCATGGCCAATTGATGTCCAAACCTAGCATGAGTTTTGGGCCCAATTGTGTCTAATACATCCAGAGTCTATACAAGTCATATTGAACTTGATTCATGGCTCTGGGTCCTGTATCTGGACTTCGGTTCAAATTCGAATACATGGACAAAATAGTAAATAATTAATTAATTATTTTCCAGAAAGTGTTACTTGCTGTTTTTGAATTTCTATATATATTTTAAGTGCTGTAAAAACCTGGGAAATATAGTATTTAAATACTATGTTGATTTAGATAATTTATTATAATTTTCCCAGCATTTAATAAGTACTTTTGGTATTTTATAAAATAGGAAAATAGAACTCATTTTCAGTATATATATGTTTGTTGATTTTTAATAAATATCTATGAGGGTTTATAAATTCCAAAAAATTAGTATAAATTTCTATAATTAATAAGGATCATTTTGGTACTTTATTTTTTATAAAATTGGGCCTTTTGTCTATCTCAAAAATCATTGAAACAAAGTGTACAGTTTGATTTATTTATTGAATAGTTACGACTTGCAATACTTTGTGTTGTTTTGAGTTTTAGTCGTATTGAACCTCACCCTACACTAGTATAAAGACCCTAGAAAGTTAGTTTAGGTATTGTGTCACCCTACATTGGTCTCCTATGCTAAAGCCATCATTTGGCTAGGTGTCCAGTCAGAAAGTCGTGTTGTACCACTAGTGTCTTAGTGTTTAACTTAGTATAAAAACTAATTTTATGTGTTAACAGTGACGAGTCACCAGGCTTCTATAGCATTTCTATCACTACTTTGCTTTGCTAAAGGCAAGTACTTCTACAAACTTTACATACTGCTATAACAATAAACTGTGATTTCCAACCATGTTAAATGCTGATCCTTGGGGTAGCAAGTTAAAACTTCACATGTTGTATTACTTTCAGTCTCTACCATGTTTAGGACAGTTTTCATATCTCTCATATGTTTAAACAACGGGTTAAGGAGAAACTATTAGTAGAGTACGTGATAATGCCCCCCTTCTCCGTATGTATTTACCGCGCACGGTAACATTCTATATGTAACTTTGCCGTATGTTCTGATCCCGCGTTTGTGTATGGATATACACCGATGCCGTTAGTGCACGTATGTGCATTCCAGAAAACTTGATATGTACCGCTGTACATCCTATTCACATATTGACCGATCACGTACATGCTACGGTTTTAAACTTTTAAACAAATATATGTTGCCATTTCTAAAAAGAACCAGTTAAACCATGATATGCCATGATTCCAGTTTATTACACTTCTGTTCATATTTTGTATATTTAGTTTATTAGAATCAGTACTTGCTCCCGTCCTGACAGGATAACGTTGTAGGTATACTTACTGAGGAGGAGTTGCTTTGTGATTCCTATTATGGAGTTGCTGCCGAGGACCATGCTTTATCTTACGAGGATGTACCTGCGAAAAAACTCGTCTAGTTTGCGTAGTTGCTCGGGGTTCCGAGAGTAGTCGTATTGTTAGACGACGTATTTTATAACTGGACCTGTATCCAGTTTTACATTTTGGACTTGTACTTAGAACATACTTATATACGAGATGACTTTTGTGTTTGGAATATTTCTGTCTTATTGTTACTTATAGAATTGTTAGCACACTTTGATCTTGTCTTATTTATTTTTAGAACAACTTACTACGCTTTATCTCAAGCGTAGGCTGGACATGACTCGGCCCGGCCCAACAATTTGGGTAGCGGGTCGTGACATATTTTTAGTGGTGGCCCATGCAGGTCCTGACTAAATTATTTGGTTACATTATTGTACTAAGCATGCCTGCAATTAGGAACTTAAGGTAACTAGACAACACTAGGAATAACGCTTAGAACACCTAGAGGATTACTAGGATTATAACATAGGAAACACATCACATGTTCGTTATTACAAAATTGGATTTTCTTGTTATTTATGACTGTTTACTTTAAAGAGTCCTTATAAGTCCTTTTATTTATTTAGATGGTGCTCACCAGTTCATCCCAGTATGCCACACCTGAGAATGGCACACTCCCTTTCCAGCCGGTTGACTAGTTGACCGATGTACCTCCACCTACCATACCCCCCGACTCCATAAATCTACCAACCCAGATGCCTCTACCACCTTCCACATCACAGTCCCAGCAGGACCCGATACTCCCACCACCACCTATTACTATACCTGCTCAGGCTTTCGTCACACTCGACGGGAACCAACTGCTCACTCTGATTCAGGGGTTCCTAACAACCCACCAGGAGCAGACCACCCTACTCCGTCAGAGCATGGAGCGTTCTGAGGAACGTACCGTGGTCCCACCACCTGTAGAGCTACGACAGAGAGCAGGGACAATCAAGGACTTCATGGGTCTGAACCCCAAGGAGTTCTTAGGGACTGAGGGCATAGTAGTAGCAGATGAGTGGCTAGACTCGGTAGAAAGGAAGCTCATTGAAGCTAGGTTGCCGAGTGACCTCCAAGTCGAGGCAGCGGGATTTCTGTTGATAGACTTGACAAGAGTTTGGTTCCGGAATGAGCCGCTATTCGCGAGAGGGAAGGCCACTTGGGATCAGTTCAAGATCCAGTTTAAGAAGAAATTCTTCTCGACCACCGCTAGGGTAGCCATGGGGCTACGATTCCAGAACATCCAGCAGGGGAACCGTTCTGTTGACGAGTATGCAGCAGAGTTTAGTCGATTGAGCCGTTTCGCTCCTAGCCTAGTTGCAGACCCGGAGGAGATGACGCGTAGGTTTTGCCATGGTCTAGTTCCGGACATTGGCATTCTTATAGTGGCGAATGGTACGACTGACTACTACCAGAGCCTAGAGTTGGCCCGGAGCATAGAGGAGCGTCTTCAGTCTTGCAAGAGGCCGGCTTCTGTACACCTCGAGGGACCGTCCAAGCGTCAGGCTTTTCAGCCGAGAGCACCGACGTCGCACCAGCAGACATACCGTCCTTCTGCACCACATCACCCGACCCCGCCAGTTAGAGCCCCGGGACCCCGGCAGCAGCAGAAGGGAGCTTTGTGTGCATTCTGTAAGAGGCCAGGCCATGACGCTTTCATCTGTAGGAAGAGATTGGGGCAGTGTTTAGCTTGTAGGTCTACCACCCATCAGCTTCGAGACTGCCTAGTAGTGAGGGTGCCAGATGCCGGACCACAGTCTAGAGGACCGCCGCTTCCGACTCAGCAGCAGAGGTTTGGGCAACATCTGCAGCAGCAGAAGGTACCCCAGAGGAAGGCTTATAGCCTAGCTCTTGAGCCGAAGCCGGATCAGGTTTCAGAACCAGATTATTTGACTGACGTCATCACAGGTCATGTTTATTTGCATACTTTTCTAGCTCTATGCTTGCTTGATTCCGGTACATCTCATAGCTTCCTGTCATTAGAGTTTTTGCATAAATACCACTTAGTAGCTACACCTACCGAGGAGATGAGTAGAATAATGACGGAAGGCGGACCAGTGCCCATTAGAGCTATCTATAGATGCTCTATTACTATAGCTGGAAGAGAGTTTAGGGGGCGATTCTTTGTGATGCCACTCCCCGGGTATGATATCATATTAGGGATGGACTGGCTTAGCTATGCCCATGCAGCTATAGACTGTCATGAGGGTAGTATTCTGTTCAGTCCCCCAGGCACGACAGCATTCAATATTAGGAGGACAGGGCCGGAGATTAGCCTAGAGCCGAACTATTGTACGACAGTTGGGGAGATAGCACCGCCACACCCTATCATTAGAAAGTTTATGGATGTATTCCCAGAGGATCTTCCAGGACTCCCGCCTGACAGAGATGTGGAGTTCACTATAGATTTAGTACCGGGTTCATCACCAGTATCCCGGGCTTGCTATAGAGTGAACCCCAAGGAGGCTGTAGAGATGAAGGAGCAGATTGATGACCTGTTGAAAAAGGGTTTCATTCGATCTAGTGCTTCTCCATGGGGAGCGCCAGTGCTCTTTGTGCCTAAGAAGGATGGTACAGTCCGGTTGTGCATTGACTACCGGGCGTTGAATACCATCACCATTAAGAACAAATATCGTCTGCCCAGGATAGATGATTTGTTCGACCAGTTGAGTGGGGCGAAGGTGTTTTCCATAATAGATTTGAGATCCGGTTACCACCAGGTGAAAGTCAGGGCTGCAAATATGTAACACCCAGTTTTCCAGAAGAGGGTAATTTTGAAATTTTGTAATTAAAATTATTATTTAATGATATTTATTTCATATTATGATTTTTAGTGATTTTTAATTATTTTAAACTATTTTAAAATTATGACTTGTGATTTTGGGTATTTTGCTAGTGAACAGTAGAGACTGCCTACCCTAGAGCCTAGCCATATGATTAGAGTATTTTGACATTTTTAGGGTTATTTGGATTTATTATAATTTATTTGAATTTATGGGAATTTTTAGAATTTATTTTGGAATTGTTTGAATAAGGGTTGACTAGGTTAACTTTGACTAGCAATGACCTTGGTAGGCTAACCTAGAAGCTAACCCTAGTTGTGTTTGGACTTGGTTAGGTCATGTAACCCTAGTTAGACTAGAGTTGACCTATGGTTTGGTTATTTGACTCAAGTTAGGATTTAAGTCATAAGCCATGACTTGTGGTTGCACCTTAATCAATAACTTAGCCTTAAAAGCCCATAGGCCCATACCACTAGCCAAACCCTAACCCTAATCAGCCCATGGCATCCAACCTAGGGTTTCACACCCTATTTAATGCCTCCTCCATTTGTTCTTGCCTCTTTTATTAATTTCTCCAAGTTTTGAAGAAAGAGGTTTGTCCATTCTTCCCCAACCCATAGATTATTCATTTTAATTCCTTTTCCACTCTAGTCTTTTGCATTAGTTCCTAATCCAGCTCTATTCCATGTCCATGGAGAGAAATCTCAGGTTTGGACCAATTTGGAGCACTTGGCCATCAAGAAGAAACCCCCCTTTTTGAAGCTTTTTCATACAAATTGCACATATAGGTAACTTCCTATTCCTTCCATAGATTTTCGATTTCTTTGCATGAATAGGAAGCCCTAGGTGTCCCCTAGCCGTAGGTATTGGATTTGTGTCGAGTCGTGTTCATTTCGTGTCCGTATCGGACACATGTCAGTCCTAGAATCTAGGTGTTTGATGAAATGCTTGAATGGATTAAATCTTGGTATTTTCTAAAACAAATTACATATTTGGGAAGACCTTGATATGTGTTTTCAAAACCCCACTGACTGAGTTCGATTTCGTGTCGTATCCATGTCCAAAACGGACACGAACTCACTGCACGACACCCCCGTGCACTGCCCTGCTACCCCACCCTAAAATCTCTCTGTGTAGGACACGTAGACACGTGCAATTTGACACAGAGGTAGGGGCCATCACTGACAGACCCCCTTCGAGTTTCAGGACACATCGTGTCGTGTCGGATACGAAAACATGCGCGCACTAATTTTATACACACTGTGCACGCACAAAAAAACCGTACTGACACGCACTTCGTGTCGTGTCCTGTCACCACGAGGACACGATTCAGGGTGACGAGTGTGTAGCCCTATGCCTGGGCTACACGTGTCTATGAGCACGAGAAGTCTTGTGGCCCGTGTCGTGTCCTCTTGGGCTCGACATCTCCCCACGAGGCTGTGTCTGGGCAGTATTATACTCTGAATGTTAATCTTATTTTGGACACATTCGTGTCCACTTGCACGGACACGAACACTCGTGGGACACACTGACACGTGCACGATTACTTACCAACCATTAATTTTGGGACTTATATGAATTGGAGATGGGAATGAGGGTCTTCCTCATTGTTCTGATACTGTATGCATTAGGTTGGGCTGATAGTTCTGTTCTCACCAGTTCTTAGTTGATTCAAATGTTAATCACGTTATTAATGAGAAATTGCATGGCTAAATATTAGTAGGTTGATATATAAGTTCATGTGTTCATGGGGGATTCAATGAGTATTCGAATATTAGGGAGTTTGGGTTCGAATTAGACTGGCAGCCAACAGTTCCTTCCCTTCCTTTCCAGTTCTTATAATTCTAATAGGTTTTAGCTCATGTTATTTCATGTTTACTTTCGAATTTGACTTGTTGGAGGTGTTTCTTTTAACTGATTAAAACTTGAGAATGAGAACTTGGCATTATATTGGATTTTGAACCTGTTCACTGTTTTGTTGAAATCTGAAACTGTTCATGCATTCTCATATGTACACACACTCAATTTCCTGTCATGTTAGCTACTGTCATAGGAAATCTGAGAATTAGTTTTCCCTTCTTTTTAAACTAAAATCGAGTGATCATCCAATGTAAAATTTCATGCAAGTATTAGTAGTGTACATGGTTGAATTCGAATGTGGGATGTTGTAAACTGAGATTTAAGTGAATGAAGTATTTGATGTCATGAGTTTAAATGAATGTTACTGTCAACTACTTTCCAGTTTTCATTATGGTTTTTATTGAATCTGAGTATTACCTTGTACAAACCTGGAAACAAGCCTGGAACCTGAGAGTAAATGCCCCATTTCATTCTTAAAACTGTCACCTTGAACATTGCCATGCCACTGCTCTTTTTAACATAGTTCACTGTTAACTGAGATGGTTTTCTAAAAACTGAGAATAAAAGCTTCTCAAACCTTAACTGAATCCCCTTCCCATATTTTTTTACTGTATTTCATGTTGGGATCCATTCCTACATAACTGTATTAAACTGAATATAGTTTGACACTTAAGGTTAGACATAATCTCGGGAACATTGTTCCTTAAATGAATTTGAGTTTTGTTTTGATGAAAATAGGTTTTGGGTTGACATTGTACTGAACTGAAATGCATGTTAGATTGGATTATAGGTTTTGGGTTGATATGAATCGTTCAATGAT
Organism: Iris pallida; assembly: GCA_029216955.1. Taxonomy (NCBI): domain Eukaryota; kingdom Viridiplantae; phylum Streptophyta; class Magnoliopsida; order Asparagales; family Iridaceae; genus Iris; species Iris pallida. The sequence goes on along the minus strand of JANAVB010030674.1, from coordinate 26,392 downwards.
AACAAACTAAAATCTGTTTCCTGTTAAAACTGAAATGTTGATGCTTAAATTGCCATGATTAGATTCATATGTGTATATTAGTTAACATGTATGATGATATCACATTTGAACTGTCAAATAGCTTCTCATTAGGCTGAAAGGTGAAAGGGAATTTAGGCCTTGGTTCATTTTCGAAATTGCTAATAAAACTGAATGTTGATATATGATCAATGTCACTTCACTGCTATACACTGTTTTGGTTGAAATGAGCTCTTAACTGAGTTTTATTCTTCTTTTTCTGAACTGAGAATTGGGGGTTAAAATGTCATGAACTGTTAGCTATTACTCTAAGAACTGAAAACTGTGAACCTTGGTCTCAGTTTACCTGAGATGTATCCTCAGGATTTGGTTGGTTTTGATTCCAATTACCTTCCCAAGTTTGTATCCAAAGTTTGTGTTTAGTTATTAGGTTACAGTTTACTGTTTTATATGTTTCCTGTTGGTTGGTTTCAGTTCAGTTTTTCAGATGTTAGTTCAATTTTGACACACACTCATATGTTACACATTTCACATTTTGTTACACACACCACTCTAATATTCCACTACCAAATTACAGTATTTTAGCGACGGCCATTTAGCGACGAAAATTTTCCGTCGCTATTACCGTCGGATCACCGACGGATTTGTGACGGAATACCGACGGAAAGTAGTGGACAATTTTTTTTATTTTTTTATGTCCATATCCGTCGCTAAGCCGTCGATAGGTCGTCGGCCAAGCAGCGACGGTTTTATATCCGTCGCTAGAACGTCGCATATTTTGGCGGCAAAAGCCTAAAATATTGGTGCGAGATTTACTGACGACTTAGCGACGGAATAATCTGTCGCTACTTGGCGCAAGATTTACTGACGACTTAGCGACGGAATAATCCGTCGCTACTCCGTCGCTAATTTCTGTACCCTAACTTAAATTGAACCGACGGGGGGGGGGGGGGGGGAATTTTCATTCCCCCCCAAAACACTCTCCCTCTTCCCTCTCCCTCTCTCCGACGATCTTCCTCTCTCCGACCGGCGATCTCCCTCTCTCTCTCTCTCTAAGGTATGCTCTCTCTCCCCCCTCTCTCTCTCTCTCTATCTCCCTCTCTCTCTCTCTCTTTTACGATTTGGGGGGTTGGGGGGCTGTCGTAGTGGTAGGAGAGGGTGTGGGGCAGGGGGGTTTCGGGTACGGGGTGGGGTGGTCGGGGCAAGGGTGGAGTGGGGTGGTCGGGGGCAGGGGGGTCGAGGAGGGGGTCGGGCAGGGGTGGGGGGGTGGTCTGGGCAGGGGGGGTTCGGGTAGGGGGTGGGGTGGTCGGGGCAAGGGTGGGGTGGGAGAGGGGGCAGGGGGGGTCGGGGAGGGGGTCGGGCAGGGGTGGGGGGGTGGTCTGGGCAGGGGGTGGGAGAGGGGGTCGGGCAGGGGTTGGGGGAGGGTCGGGCAGGGGTTGGGGGGGTCGGGGCAGGGGGGGCAGGGGGGTGGGAGAGGGGGTCGGGCAGGGGTTGGGGAGGGGTCGGGCAGGGGTTGGGGGGGTCGGGGCAGGGGGGCGTAGGAGGGACTCTGGAGTCCCCGTGTAGGAGTCCTCCTCATCCTCTCCCACAGACACACACACACACACGGACACACACACACACGGACACACACACACAGACACACACACACACGGACACACGGACACACAGACACACACACACAGATATATATATATATATATATATATATATATATATATATATATATATATATAGGCATAATTTTAAGTAATTTATTAATAATATATATATATATATATATATATATATATATATATATATATACAGACACACGTCGTGAAGTCTAGTATATATATTTGATTAGCTAAGGTAGAAGTTTAGCCTAATTAAGGTTAGTTTTGACAAAGTTGACTTGGACTGCTAATTTGACCTAGAACTAGCCTAGTTGACCTATTTTTATTTCGATTGATATCATATGAATAGTTTGCCTAAGATTTGATTGGGTTCGTTTTAATGTGTGGGTAAATTAGTTTACCTTATTTTAGAGTATGACTACGGAGCTAGTGTGTAGAGTAGTATATGGTTACTAGATCCTAGTGTAGAGTAGTATGTAGAGGAGTATGGCTACTAGTGATATATAGATATGTAGGTCCATGTGTATCTGTATCGGACTATCGCTATCGGTATCGAACTATCGCTATCGGTATCGGACTATCGCTATCGGTATCGAACTATCGGTATCGATCGAACTATCGGTATCGGACTATCGCTATCGGTATCGGACTATCGCTATCAGTATCGACCGTATATACTTAGTATCGGGCGTAGCGGATTAGTATCGATCAGTATATAGGTTTGGGTTAAGATCAAGGTTCAAAGTATCGGTATCGGAATAGTAGGCCGAATAGGAGGCCGAGATAGTCGAATGAGAAGAAGGGAAGAAGGGAGGAGCAGATGGGTCCAGAGCCATGGTGGAGGAGAAGAAGTAACATGAGAGCAGTTTCCGCTGTAACATCTCCTGGCTCTGCTGGCAACTGAAGTCCAGATGCTACAAAGGACGATCCTTCGCTGAAATCGACTACAACACCCATCAGTTCAAGTTCATTCCTATATGAGTAGATTCCAGTTGCCGACTCTTTAGCGACGGAGTTTTCCGTCGGTAACCCTATATCCTGATACATATTTTGACGAAAGCTAGTCGGTAATCCGTCGCTATATATATTTAAATGCGCCGACGGTATTCCGTCGCTAAGTCGTCGCTGAGCGACGGAGTAGCGACGGATATGTTTTAGCGACGAGGTTATTCCCGACGGCTGTTTTACCAAAATATCCGTCGGTAATCCGTCGGTATTTATTTTTGGCGACGGACTACCGACGGATAAGGCCGTCGGTAAATCAATGTATTTTGGTAGTGTATACACACACATTGCTTTACACTATTAGTTAACACATGACACATCACCCTCTATTTAAATTCCTGAACACACTCTATGCCTCACTCTCACTCATGACCCACACTCTTCCCTTTCCCTCTCTACATCTATATATATATGCATATATAATCAACTTGTGTATACATATCTAGTATGACTTGTAATGTTAGGTTTTATAGATGTGAGCATGTAAATATATGCAATATGAGGCAATATATATGTATGAGTGCATATGTGTTTTAATGTAATTCACAAACATGTAAGAATGAAGGTAAATGACTAATGTAATGTAATGCAAGGTATATAGGAAAGCATGAATGTATGAATAAGTATGTAAAATATATATATATATATATATATATATATATATATATATATATATATATATATATATATATATATATATATATATATATAAAATTATGTATATATGATATATGCAAATGTGTGTTGATAATGGCTTGTGATGATGTATGGTGTTTAGGCTAGACTTGATTAGGGTTAAATAGACCAGTATAGACTTGTTAGACTAGGGTTAGACCTAGAATGGCTTGTTGACCACAGTTGACCTAGTTTGACTTTTAAAGGTTGACCAAGAGTTGACTTGGGCCTAGATTGATCTAGAATCATGTAGAATGCATAGTAGGATTTCATTATATCATTTCAGACTTGTTGTGACCTGTGCTGTTCTGATTAGGAGCCAGACACCTCTCCTCGGACAGTATATTTCATCCGGACACTCAGATACAAGCGAGTACATTCTCTGATCATTTCATATCCTGCTTAGAATTATTTCCTGCATTAAATTACTTTACTTGATACTGTCACGTTGATCACACGGATTAATACAATATGGATCCCTCCCTGAGATGTTATCCCTTCAGGGAGCATCGGGTACTCTATGTTCTGTGCGTTTCACTTACATGGCGTATCATATGCTTCTTTGGTTCTTTGATCACTTGTGACATATACCCTTATGATCACAGAGTCTTCTCTGAATCCTTATCCCATTTATTGGGTCTATCAGAATCCCCATTTATGGGACTACTATGTACCACCCTTTGGGGGCATATCACCCTTCGGGTGCTTATCACCCTTTGGGGGCATATCACCCTTTGGGGGCATATCACCCTTTGGGGGCTTATCACCCTTTGGGGGCTTACCACCCTTCGGGGGCTGTTACATAGAATCATAACATAACCTGGTTGGATCCTTGTGTATTAATTGGGGGTACGAGGGAATATAAATAGCCATGTGAACAATTCTAAAGTAGAATAGCCATGTACGCCTATTTAGTATAGCCATGTACAAATCAAGCCGTTCACATGTCGATTTTGTGCTCTAAATCACTAGTCACTGGTAGATATTTACTTATAGTAGATATTTCTATTACAGTTCTCTCTCTGCTTACATACTGCATTTCTTCAGTATCTATATCTTACTTTACTGCATGATTATATTTTCTAACCTGCTATGAACTGTTGAGATGTACTGTACTCGCTCCTGTCCTGACTGGACCTGTTGAAAATATTACAGAGGACGAGGAGGAGGCCTGGGAGGATACCTTCTACGGGACAGCTCTAGCTGAGGACATCACCCCCACTGCCTAGACTAGTTTAGTTAGGCCTTATCTTATTTTTATATTGTCTTGAGTCTGTTTAGCTAGACTTTACTTCTGTTCAGAGATGTTGAGTTGTATATATTCTTTCATATTCAGTAGCTGAGATATGTACTCTGGATATTTGCTGAAATTTTATCTTAGACTATTCTATCTTCTGTTTTTCCCTGAGTTCTATACCTTATCGTGCTTTCTTCTTCCTTAGTTGTGATTGAGTTCATTTACTGCTTAGTATTATATTGCTAGATGTATGTTGACCTAGGACAGCATTCTACCGCCGACACTGCGGCGTAGGCTGGGCGTTGTGACGTTCTCGTACCCTCACAGTGGGTGCGGGTCATGACAAAATATCCAGAAGACGGTGTTCAACACGAAGTACGGGCAGTACGAGTTTTTGGTGATGCCATTTGGTCTCACAAATGCGCCAGCTGTCTTTATGAACTTGATGAATAAGACATTTCACCAGTATCTGGATAAGTTTGTCGTAGTATTTATCGACGACATCCTGATATACTCGAAGACGCCAGAGGAGCACGCAGAGCACTTGCGGATAGTTTTAGGGATTCTGAGACAGGAGAGGTTATATGCCAAATTGTCGAAGTGCGAGTTCTTTTTAGATCGAGTAGAGTTTCTCGGTCATGTAGTCACAGGAGAGGGGATCTCAGTGGATCCCAGGAAGATTACTGCCGTTGAGACATGGAAGGCTCCGATGTCAGTTTCAGAGATCAGGAGCTTTCTGGGTTTAGCAGGCTATTATAGGAAGTTCGTCCAGGACTTTGCTAGGATAGCTGAACCCATGACGAAACTGACGCGGAAGGACGCAGAGTACATCTGGTCAGAGGACTGCCAGACAGCGTTTGAGGAGCTGAAGAGGAGGCTGACGACCGCTCCAGTTCTGACATTACCTTCAGGGTCTGGAGGTTTTACTATATACAGCGATGCTTCGGGAAAGGGGCTAGGATGTGTCCTACAGCAGCATGGAAAAGTGATTGCTTATGCATCTAGGCAATTACGGACTCATGAGTGGAACTATCCTACCCATGACCTAGAGTTAGCTGCGGTGATCTTTGCACTCAAGTTGTGGAAACACTACTTATACGAAGAGCGTGTGGAAATCTTTACTGACCAAAGAGCTTGAAGTATGTGTTCACGCAGAAAGAGCTGAATATGAGGCAGAGACGATGGTTGGAGTTGATGAAGGACTTCGACATCGATTTACAGTATCACCCCGGGAAGGCAAATGTGGTGGCGGATGCGCTGAGCAGGCATCCGATGGCATGGTATCTGATGATAGATCAGCATTTGTAGGAAGATCTGGAGAAGCTCGGTATCAAGATAGTTCGGCCAGGATCAGTGATACAGATGATGGCACTTGACATTCAGTCAGGTTTGATGGAGCAGATCAGGGAGGCACAGTCTACAGATGAGAGCCTTCACAGACTTCGAGCCCAGGCTTTAGCTGGATTGCTGGATGACTTCACCGTAGCAGATGATGGATCCTTGAGGCATGGCGGCCGGTTGTGCGTGCCGAATGAAGAGCTGATAGAGGCAGTCTTACAGGAGGCGCATAGATCTCGATATTCTATTCACCCTGGTGCCAACAAGATGTACCGTGACTTGCGGGAACATCTTTGGTGGCACGGGATGAAGAGGGATGTATCACGTTTCATTTCGAGATGCCTAGTTTGCCAGCAGGTCAAGACAGAGCGCCAGAGGCCAGCTGGTCTATTGCAGCCGTTATCCATTCCCGAGTGGAAGTGGGAACACATTATGATGGACTTCATCTCAGGGATTCCTCGTTCCCAAGGAGGGAAGGATGCCATTTGGGTCATCGTGGACAGGCTGACGAAGTGTGCATACTTCATACCCTTCAAGATAGGGCTTTCCACCCAGAAGTTGGTGGAGCTATACATGCAGCAGATAGTTTGCTTGCATGGAGTACCAGTGAGCATCGTTCGGACCGAGATAGTAGATTCACGTCCCACTACTGGAGGAGCTTGTAGGAAGAGTTGGGCAGTCGGCTCAAGTTCAGTACAGCGTACCACTTGTGTGTTGGACTTTGGCGGATCATGGGAGAGCCATCTGCACTTGGTAGAGTTTTCATACAACAACAGCTACCAAGCCAGCATCGGTATGTCTCCTTTCGAGGCACTATATGGACGACGATACCGTACACCGCTTTTTTGGGATGATATTGGAGACAGAGTTATGCTTGGGCCAGAAATGATCACGGATACAGCAGAGAAGGTCGGGATGATCAGAGACAGGCTCAGAGTCGCTCAAGACAGGCAGAAATACTAGGCCGATGCTAGTCGCAGACCGATGGAGTTCGCCAACGGAGATATGGTGCTAGTGAAGATATCACCTACTAGGGGGACGATCCGGTTCGGACGAGGAGGCAAGTTGAGCCCCAGATACATCGGGTCGTTCGAGATACTTGGCAGGATCGGAGAGGTAGCTTACAGGGTTGCACTTCCATCCAATCTAGCAGGAGTTCACGATGTCTTTTACGTATCTCAGCTGAGCAGATGTGTTCCGGACCCCAGCCATGTGCTAGATCATTCAGAGTTGGAGATCGGACCGAGCCTTGCAGTCACTGAGCAGCCAGTGGAGATATTGGACATGAGAAAGAAGAGGCTGAGGAACAAAGTTATACCCTTAGTATGAGTAGCTTGGAGCCGTCACTCTCCGGGTGAATCTACTTGGGAGAGGGAGTCGGACATGAGGGAGAGATATCCTTATTTGTTCACCCAACACATGCGAGGGAACCACCCGTTCCCGCTTGATACCCTAGAGGTTAGTCTTAATAATAGCCTTAGTCATTCTTTGCATTGCTTGTTATATTAGAATGATTGTAGAGTTTTCCATCCTTGTGAATTTCGAGGATGAAATTTTTTAAGAAGGGAAGACTTGTCAGCCCCTGTTTTTCAAATTTGGTTTAATTAGTGTTAATTAGATGTTAATGACCTATTTAGCTTTAAAATAAATTAATATAATTATTAGGAATTTTTCTAGAATTTTTAATTGATTTTTAAATAATTTTTAATTCAAAATATATTATTTTGTAATTAATTAAATTGTTTTAATATCATTTTGTAATATTTAAATTTGTTTTAATATCGAATTACTCTTATATGATTTGTTCTAATTACGGTTTGCAAATTGTAATTTGCAAACCGATAGCTTTGGGGTTATTTTACAAAGCCCCCAAACTTCGGGAGCCTTGCTGCAAACCTACCCTACCCCTCCCCCCCCACACGACTTTCTCTCTCCTTCCCACGTTCTCCCGACCAGCTGTCCCCGACGACTGACGACCACGAACTTTCCCTGCCTTTCCCGGCCGACCTAGCCCACTAAAATCGACTTCCTCCTCCCTATAAATACCCCCCAGACCAAACCCTAACCCTAGCACACCACCACGACCCCCCCACAGCAAGCCTTGACCCATTCTTCCCCGACGAGACCCTATCGGAACCCTAGGACTCTACCACGCCACCACCGCCGTCACAACCTCCTCCACCACCATCAACCACCACTACCAAGTTCGCCCCGTCAAGACGAGTCCAGCGCCGCCCTTTTCCGGCCACCACGACGCTTCCTCCGCCGTCCAGCACCCTCCACAACCCCCAGCTTGCTGGACACGTACGTGTCAGCTCTCTTTCGTGTCATTCTGTGTCTCGTTTTAACATATGTAATTCGCCTGGACACGACGACTCTAGTGGTAAGTTTGGACACGGCAAACTCGTGTCGTGCGTGTCGTGGATGACCCGGACATGAGACTCGTGTATCTTCGTGTCCTTAACTGTCAGGACACGAAGAACATGTTATAGGGTTATAGGGTTTAGTTTTGTGCTATCGGGTTTACAACCCGTTAACCTTAAACCATAATAAATAAAACCCAAACCCTTTCCCTAACAAATGACTCGGGCTGACCCCCTGGCCAGCCTGAGCGCGCTAAACACCCCCCTACCCTGGCCGAGTTCGAGCCCCCCTTGCTGTTTTATTTTGATTTGTTTTGTTTTGTTTTAGTTTTATTATTATGTATATATGTATATATGTATTTATATATATGTATATATATGTATATGTATTTGTATATATATATATTATTATATATACTGTTATATATATATATATATATATATATATATATATATATATATATATATATATATATATATATATATATATATATATATATATATATATAATTTATATTTAGTATTTTATATATATATATATATATATATAAAATACTAAATATAAATTTTATATATATATATATATATATATATATATATATATATATATTTTATATATATATATATATATATATTTTATGTATATATATATAATTGTGTTTGTTGTATAATTATGTATATATTTTCAAATAGAAATCTTAGTACTAAATATTATTATGTAAAATTTTATAAGTTATTTTATTATATAACTTTGTGACTTGTATATTTTACCACTTCAAAATAGATTATTTATATTTAAATTCCTGTATTTTATTAATCACGGCCAATTGATGTCCAAACCTAGCATGGGTTCTGGGCCCAATTATGTCTAATACATTCAGCGTCTGTACAAGTCATATTGGACTTGATTCATGGCTCTGGGTCCTGTATCTGGACTTCGGTTCAAATTTGAATACATGGACAAAATAGTAAATAATTAATTAATTATTTTCCAGAAAGTGTTACTTGCTGTTTTTTAATTTTTATATATATTTTAATTACTGTAAAAACCTGGGAAATTTTTTATTTAAATACTATGTTAATTTAGATAATTTATTATAATTTTTCCAGCATTCAATAAGTACTTTTGGTATTTTATAAAAATAGGAAAACAGAACTCATTTTCAGTATATATATGTTTGTTGATTTTTATTAAATATCTATGAGGGTTTATAAATTCTAGAAAAATTAGTATAAATTTATATAATTAACAAGGATCATTTTGGTATTTTATTTTATATAAAATTGGACTTTTTGTCTATCTCAAAAATTGTTGAAACAAAGTGTACAGTTTGATTTATTTATTGAATAGTTACGACTTGCAATACTTTGTGTTGTTTTGAGTTATAGTCGTATTGAACCTCACCCTACACTAGCATAAAGACCCTAGAAAGTTAGTTTGGGTATTGTGTGATCCCACATTGGTCTCCTATGCTAAAGTCACCATTTGGCTAGGTGTCCAGTCAGAAAGTCGTGTTGTACCACTAGTGTCTTAGTGTTTAACTTAGTATAAAAACTAAGTTTATGTGTTATTTCTACAGTGACGAGTCACCAGGCTTCTATAGCATTTCTATCACTGCTTTGCTTTGCTAAGGGCAAGTACTTCTACAAACTTTACATACTGCTATAACAATAAACTGTGATTTCCAACCATGTTAAATGCTGATCCTTGGGGTAGCAAGTTAAAACTTCACATTTTGTATTACTTTCAGTCTCTACCATGTTTAGGACAGTTTTTATATCTCTCACATGTTTAAACAACGGGTTAAGGAGAAACTGTTAGTAGAGTACGTGATCATGCCCCATTCTCCGTATGTATTTACCGTGCACGGTAACATTCTATATGTAACTTTGCCGTATGTTCTGATCCCGCATTTGTGTATGGATATACACCGATGCTGTTAGTGCATGTATGTGCATTCCAGAAAACTTGATATGTACCACTGTACATCCTATTCACCTATTGACCGATCACGTACATGCTACGGTTTTAAGCTTTTAAACAAATATATGTTGCCATTTCTAAAAAGAACCAATTAAACCATGATATGCCATGATTCCAGTTTATTACACTTCTGTTCATGTTTCGTATATTTACTTTGTTAGAATCAGTACTTGCTTCCGTCCTGACAGGATAACGTTGTAGGTATACTTACTGAGGAGGAGTTGCTTTGTGATTCCTATTATGGAGTTGCTGTCGAGGACCAGGCTTTATCTTACGAGGATGTACCTTCGGGAAAACTCGTCTAGTTTGCGTAGTTGCTCGGGGTTCCGAGAGTAGTCATATTGTTATACTACGTATTTTGTAACTGGACCTGTATCCAGTTTTATATTTTGGACTTGTACTTGGAACATACTTATATACGAGATGACTTTTGTGTTTGGAACATTTATGTCTTATTGTTACTTATAGAATTGTTAGCACACTTTGATCTTGTCTTATTTATTTTTAGAACAGCTTACTATGCTTTATCTCAAGAGTAGGCTGGACATGACTCGGCCCGGCACAACAATTTGGGTAGTGGGTCGTGACAACGCCCCAGTAGGAGGCGGAGCCGTAGTCGCCCCCGCCTGGGAACCTCCTGACGAACAAGTACTGACTAAATGCCCGAAACAAGCACAATGTGAACAGGTTGGGGGAACCCATTCATACTCCACCTTCTGGGTTAGAACCTCTCCAGAAGGTACTTCGTACTCCAAAACCCTCGGTAGCTCCCTTCCTGCTCGAATCTCCACGAAGATCCGTGCATACATCAACCGCGATATAAAAGCGGTAGCATCATCAGCCTTAATCGGGGTGCCCACCAGGCTGGCTAGCCGTATCTACAATAGAATGCTCCAGAACCTGACAGGGAACTTCGAAAAACGTATCCAGACATGTATGGCATTCAGGACCTCCTTCTCACAACGCAGGTTGGGAGTCCACTCTTTCAGGATGATCAACCTGCCATCGAATGTCCATGGACCTCCTTGTAGGATTCTGGTAACATCTTCTGCGAGCCCAAACTTCACGTAATAGAAGCCATTCTCCCTAGCAAATATCTCCATACTGGCTTTTGGCTGCCAGACACGTGTCGCGTACTCCCGGATCTGGCCGTAGAATGGCTTGTTCCCCAGGACGTACAGGACAAGCGTATTTTCCCAGAAGGCAGTCACCTTTTCAATCTCCTCAGCTGGAAAGGAGGCCCGAAATCCATTCCCAACCTTCTTCGACGGTACGAACTCCGTAGAGGTGTGACTCTTTGGACCCAACGGTTTTCATATATCTGCCCAGGACCTTCTCGCAGGACGGGAGGGACGCCCCCTGGGGACGAAGGATGCCCCCAGGAGTGACTCCAGGCGGGGATGGCCCCGGCCCCTGGCCTCCCAGGTCCATAACTTTGCCCTTCCCTTTTTCTACCGTTGTCGTCTTGGGGCGCCAGTCCATCGATCTCCCCGCAGACACCACAGGGCCACGGGCCGTCGTCCGCAACCTCGTACCCTCTCCCGGTCGCCTCGCAGTAGGGTGGCATGCTTTATGGTGGTTCGGCACGCTACCCGCTTTACCCCCGGTCTTTGCTTCCCGTCGTCTCGTTACCGTCGTCCATCAACCTCCCTCTGCCTGGTCCCCTTTAAATCTAGATACAGATCCTAGATGAAAATCTGGATTCTTCGTCAGATCTGGAACCCACCGATCCGCCTATCCGACAGTCCTCCCCCGACACCCCCCATCTGGGTTCGCTGGTCATCGATCCCGCCGGGCCGCTCATGCTCGGCCTGCACCACCTGACCCCTCGCCTGGGGGCCCGAGCTCGCACCTGCGACCGCCAAGGAGGCGTCGACCACGCCCGCCGCATATATATATATATATATATATATATATATATATATATATATATATATATATATATAGAGAGAGAGAGAGAGAGAGAATAAGGGAGGTAGGGTGCCACCTCACGGGAGGGTGTCTACTTGTCACCCCCCATGCTATCATCAAGCACATGGGTGCATGATGATAGCATGTGGGGGGTGACAAGTAGACACCCTCCATAGGGTGGCACCTCACCTCCCTCATCCTCTATATATATATATATATATATATATATTTATATATATATATATATATATATATATATATATATATATATATATATATATATTATGTATGTATAGATTAATTAAAAATATTTTTAACTACCACTGTATATATATTCCTCAGGTCAAAATTAATTGCTATTGTTAAAGACACCTCAAAAAATAGTTGACACAAATTTGTTTATTAATAAATTATATTTTTCTTATTTCAAAGATAAACAAGTTATTAAATAACATGTGATTTCTTAAGTAACTAATTTTTTATTGTCTTTTTTCTCTTGTCTTCTTCTTCATTTCTAAATTTTTGAATCTCAAACTCTCCAAAATTAAACTATAACATTTCGATCATAGCCAATGAATCTCCGATCATGTTTTCTCTAGAGACATTCGACCAAGTTTCTAAAGATTTTGGTCTTCTCCAATATAAATGGCACGCAATAATTAAGAAGAAATGATGAAGTGTTAGAAATTTACCCGTTGATTCATGAGATGAAGATAACAAATAATTGTTGAAGCGTACTTGAATCCATTATTTGGCTTGATGAATCTTGTAGCGAACATCTCTTTATGCGGTTCGATCTTCTAACTTATTGCGACTTTTAATGACAAAGATGAATCCTTTGCCCCTCTCTTTGTTAATGGGGATGTAGAAGAGAAAAGAGAAAACCCTCTCTTTTATGGCCGTATGTGTGTGTGTGTGTGTTTATATATATATATATATATATATATATATATATATATATATATATATATATATTTTTTTTTTTTTTTTTTTTTTTTACAGCCGCCTTCTAATACGGGAATGAAACTTACGGGATTGTACGAGATGATGAAAAATAAAAGGTGGGATTAGCAAAACAAAATTACGTGGTCGGGTTTGGTGTTGGTATTAATGAGAGGAGAGAGAAGGACAGGTAGCTAGCTTAGGGCAAGCCAGCTATTTGGTAAGCCCAAGTCACTCACTCTCACCATTATTCTCTCTCCCCTTCTCACTCTCGCACTATAATCAGATGTGTTTTTTTTAGGGAAAAAGACCTTTATTAGAAAAATTCAAACTGGAATGTTTAACAACCGAAGAACAGTCCTCATATAGGGCCTGGTCAATACAAGGAGGGGAAGAAAGGAACCTAGCAGTAGACTTATTCAAGATAGCATGTCCAGCTAAGTCATGGGCAACTTTGTTTCCTGATCTTCTAACAGATAGTAAGCTGATTTGTTGATATGCAGATAACTTGCGTTTGATAGAGTTGATCAAGTCCGAGAGTCTCCAGGGAATGAGTTGAGAGTCCCCTTTGAAGATCCTGAAGGCTATCAAAGAATCTCCTTCAATACTGATAATACTGGTTTTCAAACTTCGAGCAAGCCCAATCCCAACTTTTATAGCTTCTAACTCTGCTTGGAGGCTTTGATCAGGAGAGTTCAAGCAGTCAAAATATTTTGTGTCAGCTGCTATAAAGCACCCAAGTGCATCCCTTGCGACCGCTGCAACTGCACAGGCTGAGGAGGTCGCCTCATCAATATTAATCTTGATGTCCCCATGGGATGGGGGCTGCCAAGTGGTTTCACTGATGGCCATTCGTTGTAGCTCACATATCTCTTCCATACTGCTGTAGTAGTCTCCTTCTTGTATGGAGATAAAGCTCAAGGCGTGGTTGACAATGCGTTGTGGACATGGGGCTTTGTGATGAAAGACACATTCGCCTCTGGATTTCCATATAGCCCATAAGATTGCTGCACCCATCCAGAGAGCTTCATGGGCATGTTGATCATTAATCCAACTATGCAATAAAGTATGGATGTTGGTGCAGTCGTTTGTTCGCAGCCCCAGCGGACTAGAGAACCATGCTTCCCTAGCCACATTACAATAAAGAAATAGATGGTTTTCATTTTCCTCATGGAGGAGGCAAAATGGGCACATTGGGCTAATCTGATCGTTCTTCTTGTTGATAACAAACAATAGAGGTAGCCTATGGTGCCATAATCTCGAGATGAACATCAGTATCCGTAGAGGAATATTTGGCAACTTCCAAAATCTGTCCCACTTAATATGGAACACGGTGGCAGTCGAGTTGCAAGGGCTGCTAGTTCGAATAGACTCATATAGTGATTTGGATGAGAATTTCCCCGATATAGTACATGTCCAGATGAGTTTATCAAGACCATCGCCCTCTTGAAGATTAATATCAGTGATTGCCTTCGCTTCCCAGGAAGAAAATAGCGTGTGAACAAGAGGAGTATTCCAGCTTTTACCTGAGGGATCCATCAGTTCTCTAACAAGCTTTGGCATGATCGAACCGCTGTGACAGGTGCTGACTCTGAATCCAGGGATACCAGGAACCTAGGGATCATTGTTGATGTCAATCCATCCGCCTCCAACCTTCCAACATACCTTCCCTTCCAGGTGATGACGGACATCAAGTATGCTGGCCCAAGTAGGAGATGCACGTCTACATTTGGGAATATGCCATATGGATCTATTTTGAAGATATGTACCAATGAGTACCCGAGCCGAAAGTTGGTGTGGGTTAGTGATAAGCCTCCAAAGAAGCTTGCCAATAAGCGCCTCGTTAACCCAGAAGGAATTTCTGAGTCCTAACCCGCCTTCTCGTTTTGGCATCATAAATTTTTTCCATGCTATATGATGCAGCTTCCTTTCTGAAATATCATGTCCCTACCAAAAATCTCTACATTGGCGGTCTATGATGTTGCAAATGGCTTTAGGGATCTTGTAAGTCGACATAGAGTAGATTGGAATGGAACCCAAAGTGGATTTGATTAGGACAGTACGCCCCGCATGAGAGAGCATATTCGCTTTCCAGCCCTTAAGGCGAGATGAGATCTTCTTAAGTAATCCCTTGTATGTGTTGATCCTTGCTTTGGGGAGGAGTGGATGCCCCAAGTACTTGTCAGTGTTGCGCATAGGAGATGACTGGAGAATACTGGAAAGCGAGGTCCTTTCTTGTAAGGAGACATGGTTACTGAAATGGATACTCAACTTCTCAAAGTTGATCAATTGCCCGGACCAAGAGGAGAATCTGTCGAGGATCCTTTGTACAGTCGAGATGGAGTTGGAGGAAGCATGCCCAAATACTAGAATGTCATCTGCAAAAAGAAGATATGATATAGAGGGAGTATATCGGTTGATACGAATACCTCTATAAAGATCTTCCTGTTCATAGCGGTAGAATAATTGGGAGAGCACCTCTGAGCATTGGATGAAGATGTATGGTGAGAGCGGGCAACCTTGTCTAATCCCTCTCTTAGACGTAAAGTGACCCTCCGGGGAGCCATTAATGAGAACAGAGAAAGAGGATGTTGTAATGCACTTCATAATAAGCTCGTTTGTATGATCTCGAATCCCCAACCCATTCAAAACAGATTTGATGAATGGCCAAGCGAGACGATCATACGCCTTCGCCATATCAATCTTCATTGCAAATGAGTTTCTCTTCTTGGAGCGATTGTTCATGGCATGAAATATTTCATGTGCAATGATACAATTGTCCGATATCTGTCTGCCAAGCACAAATGCATTCCGAAAAGGAGAAATTAACTTGTCCATTAAAGGACGAAGTCTAGTAGCAAGGATTTTTGAGATAATTTTGTAAGAAATATTGCATAGGGCGATTGGGCGAAAATCTATCGCTGTTTTTGGGACTACACACTTGGGGATGAGAGCTAGATGAGTATGGTTCATGGCTTTGTAGAGCTCGCTACTGGAGAAAATATGTTGGATTGTGTTGATAAGAGCAGCCCCAACCACTTGCCAACTCTTTGGTAAAATAGTACAGGGAAACCATCGGGGCCAGGGGCCTTTAGTGCCCCCATGCTTTTGACAACTTGCTCAATCTCTGAAGGCTCAGGGATCGATCCCAGAAGCGTATTATCATCCCCTGTTAAAGGGCTTGTAGAAAAGATGAAGTCTGGGACAATAGGATGAGAGTCATCTGTGCCAAGGAGATTAGAGAAATGGCTAATGATAGAAGTAGAGATTACCTCTGGATCCGAAGTCCATGTTCCGTTTGGAAGTTGGAGCGAGCGGATTTCATTCCTTCTTTTCCTGATAGAGGCCTTGATGTGAAAATATTTAGTGCTTCTGTCGCCTTCCTTGATCCATTGACATCTTATCCGTTGGCACCAGTAAGCCTCTTCAATCATGAGAAGACCATTGATCTCCTTTGCAATATCCCTCTCCATTCTCATAGAGGCCGAAGATGGGGTTGTAGGACCGTTGAGCACCTCTAGAGGGGGGGTGAATAGAGTGTGTGTTTACAGCAGAAAAATAATCACCAATTAAAAAATTAACTATGGCAGAAAATAAGAGACAGTATATAAATTTAGCAAGAGATTGAAAGATCAAACTCAGTGACACAGCGATGTATACTGGTATCCCTCTGAGAGGACTAATCCAGTCTTGAGTACTCTTGCTCGATGTTAATCCACTATGGCACAAGCTAAATGAGAGCTTGCAGTCCTTTACAACACCGTGCTTGGTGACAAGCGCACGACCAGCTTCACTACACCGTGCTTGGTGACGAGCGCACGACCGGCTCCACAACAAGAATAGTTGCTGAACTTGGAATGACCTCTTTACAACTCTTGGACACCAAAAACTCTAAATCAACTCCGATATTACTGGCTTTTGGCTAAGAGATGTATAGGTATAATTTGAAAGTCGTAGAACGTTTTGAAAACACTTGAATAGTAGAGAAGAGAAGATGAAGAATGAATGAGTGATTTGAAATGAAAATTTCTCTTCTATTTATAGGTGTTTTCTGAGACCGAACTCGGACAGAATTCGGGCAGAGTTCTGATGCAAATATTTCGCATAGAGACGTTGCTCGCAGATTTGGAGGCAACAAACATTTGAATTCAAAACGACCGAACTCGGGCAGAGTTCAGACCGAACTCGGGCCGAACTCGGTTATGAGTTCTGTCAGGGATTTTTTGAAATATTTTTATCAAAACAGTTTATAAGAAAGGATTTTAGAATATTTTGTAAACCAATGTATAAATGAGAAATAGGTAGGCTTTTTGGAAATGTGGACTGAGATAACCCTAAGCCAGTATTACCAAATTGATTTTACAAAATAAATCCTATACTCAATAAAATGTAAAAATACAGAATAAAATATAAAATGAATCAACTTCAGATTTGATAATGTCTATGCTTTGCTGATGCAGTACAACGCCCGTTGATATTGATTTCATATCTCCTGAAATGATTAGCAGCAGTTTGTATATTTTGTGTATTGACTTAAGTGCATGTTGATTATCGAAATCGGGTGTGACCATGGAATGGGCCAACAATCTCCTCCATTTTGATAATTGACAAAACTTGAGTCCATACCAAAATATATCTTAAAAAAAATAACAAATAATACCTGAGCAAATAATTTGTTTGAATGCTTGTTTTGGTTTGAATGCTTGTTTTGGTATTTGTAACTCATTCTCCCCCTTTGTCAATATAAAAATGAACTTGGCTCCCCAGTAATGTGTGAAGCCAACAAAAAAAAACAGACAAAGTAAAATAATAGAGTACCATAAACATAACAGAGAACTAGTACTGAAATAAAAGTGCTGAAATAACATGTTCTACTACTAATCCAAAAGTACAATCAAAAGTGCTGAAATAAATGTCTAACTATGAAGTTTAGACATAAAAAGAAAAAAAAAACTACATCATGACATAAAAATCATCAACTAACTCCTATCCACTAGTCAATAGCTGAGTCAGCATCACATAGTCGGATCATCACCGCCAGGCGCCTCTGGAGGGAAGTAGGCTGCAGTGGGATCGAAGTACTGGAAAGATGCCTCATCTCCAAATTGAGGTCCAGGGAAGTCTGGATGAGGCAGAATGGTAACGAGACGGACTGGATCATGAGAGAGACTGTAGTGGAGATCCGCTAGTCCGTTCCGAAATACCTGGGCCTGATAAATGTGACAGGACTCCGAGTCAACATAAGATTGATGACGCTGTGCTGAAAGAGCAACAAAGTCATCGAATCTCTGATAGAAGCCTGGATCAAATCCCGGAGCAGGGGCTGGAGCAGGAGCAGCATCAGGAGCAGGAGCCTCGGCACCGATGTCTGGAGCAGGCTGAGCACCAGGTGGCAGAGGTGGAGCAGGGTATCTGCGGGATCTGGTGAGCTTAATAGGAGTGGAGGAGTAGGCACAGGTCTGAAGGTCAATATCAAACCTGCGGAAGATGGCTGCCAAGTGCATGGGATACACAAGGTTGCGTCCTGCATTTCTGCAGTTCAGCATCCAGTCCATCATGGTCTTTGAAATAGAAAAAGGTATTCCAAAATGAATGTGATACATGGCGGAGAGTTCTAAGAAAGTAATCTCATCTGTGGATCCTTTCTTAGGGAGGTGAACAGAGAAAATAAATCGATGGAGTTCATAAAAGTTTTGATTTAAATTCTTAGAAAAGACTCTCCAAGGAACTGGGTTGGGATGGCAAATAAGTTCCTTGAAAGAAGCAAGGGTGACATCCTCGAGAAATTGGACATGGTTAATGTCCACTAAAGCAGCACCAACATCAGGAACATGGAAGAATTCACTGATATCAGTAGCGCTGAACTCTAATTCTTGCCCAGCAACGCAAGAATAAAAGTTTCCATTGTGTTTTACTTGCAAGTTGCAGTAAAACATCCTGACAGCATTATCAAAAATATTTTCGGCTACTTCGAAAAAGTTTCGGTAGCCGAGATGATCAAAAGTAGGTGCATATTCAGAAAAGATGGTAAAATTAACAAAAGCACCAAAACAGATTCTACGTCCGGAAAAAGAGTTGAACCATAGATCAGAGAATTCCTTGTCGGGGAAAAGGGTTGAGTCGCAATCCTCTGAGCCTAAGGGTCGTGCTGGACTGAAAAGGCTAGCCGAAGTATAATCCGAGGAGGAGGATCCGCCTTGGGAAGTGGTTGCCCTCTGACGCTTAGGAGCCATTGAAAGAAATTGAAGGAAAAGAAGTAGAATACCTTTAAAGAGGAGGAAGAACAAGAGATTGGGTAGCCCACCAGATCACCTAAGATGCTTGCTAAGGAGGAGTAGGAAGAAGTTTCTAGGTGAAAGGAGGAGTAATCTCGAGTTGGTGAGTGAAAAAGAGTAGAGGAAGAGGGGTATATAAAGGGGTTAGGGCCGGCTGTTCGTTTCTGGAAACATAACAGCGCCGACCGAACTCGGTCCGAATTCGGCCCGAACTCGGTCAGAGTTCGGCCCGAGTTCGGCTACTTGTATTTCCGACACAGTAAATGCAGTTCTGGTGGTTAAAAAATTAATTGTATGACTTTTGACTTTATATTTAATAACGTACATTATTAATGGGTTAACTGTAGGGGTTCTGTCCCAGCTAACGAGGTTCACCAGGGAACTCTTAAGTACCGCTTCGCTTCGACCGTAGTCGTGTTGATAGACAGACCCTTTTTAGGCTTGTACCCAAAAAAAATGTCCGTTAAATAAATGCCAAAGTTTCAAGTTATAAAATTAAAATTAACTACCATATTACATTATTAATCTGAAAATTCAAGTATACCGAGCTCACGCCTCAATGTGTTAAACCGATCTTCAGCCAATGGTTTTATGAATATGTCTGCTAGTTGATGATCTGTGTCAACAAATTCTAAATAGATATCCCCGTGTTGTTGATGATCACATAGAAAATGATGTCGTATCTCTATGTGCTTTGTGCGTGAGTGACAAATAGGGTTCTTAGTCAGATTTATAGTGCTAGTGTTGTCATAATATATAGAAATCTTAGTGTAGTGCAGATTATAGTCTTCCAGGGTTTGTTTCATTCACCAAATTTGAGCACAGCAACGACCTGCGGCGATATACTCAGCCTCAGTAGTTGATAATGCTACAGAATTTTGCTTTTTTACTAAACCAGGAGACTAAGGCCTTTCCTAGAAAATGATATGTGCCACTGGTACTTTTACGGTCCACTTTGCATCCCACAAAATCCGCATCCGAATAACCTATCAGGTCAAAGGATTTGGTTTTAGGATACCATAAGCCAACTGTAGAAGTTCCTTTAAGGTATCAGAAGATACGCTTAACGGCACTTAGATGTGATTCCTTAGGATTTGCCTGATAACGTGCACAAATGTAAACACTGAACATTATATCAGGACGACTAGCAGTTAAATATAATAAACTACCAATCATACCTCGATACTTACGCTGATCGACAGGTTTGCCACTTTCATAAGAATCAAGCTTTGTAGATGTAGCCATAGGAGTCCCGATTGGCTTTACGTTTTCGAAGTCATACTTTTTCAGTATGTCCTTTGTGTACTTAGCTTGGTTGATGAATGTTCCTTTTGAGTGCTGTTTGATCTGTAGTCCTAGGAAAAAGTTTAGCTCTCCCATCATACTCATTTCAAATTTACTCTGCATACACTTAGCAAAATCTTGACAAAGTTTTTCGTTAGTAGAACCAAATATTATGTCATCTACATAAATTTGTACAAGGAGAATATCATCATTCAGAGATTTGATAAATAAAGTAGTATCAACTCTACCTTTTGAAAAACCATTATCAATTAAGAAGGCACTTAGGCGTTCATACCAAGCACGAGGTGCTTGTTTGAGTCCATATAGTGCTTTCTTAAGCTTGAAGACGTGATCAGGTTTTTGAAAATCTTCAAAACCAGGGGATTGTTTCACAAAAACTTCCTCTTTTAAAAAACCGTTTAAAAATGCACTCTTCACGTCCATTTGAAATAATTTAAAATTATTAAAGCATGCAAATGCACAAAACATGCGGATGGCTTCTAATCTAGCAACAGGAGCATAAGTCTCATCATAATCAATTCCTTCTTCTTGATTATAACCTTGTGCCACTAGACGTGCTTTGTTGCGTAGAACTTGTCCATCTTTACTGAGTTTATTTCGGAACACCCATTTGGTACCAATTATCGATTGACCAATAGGTTTAGGAACGAGTTCCCAAATTTGGTTTCTCTCAAATTGATTTAGTTCCTCTTGCATGGCATGAATCCAAAACTCATCAGAAAAAGCATCATCTATATTCTTAGGTTCTATTTGAGAAATAAATGCTACATTTGCTGCTATATCAGAATTTTTAAGAGAGGAACGTGTACTTACACCTTTAGATACATCACCTATAATGAGTGTTTCTGGATGATCTGGCAAGAATTTTAATGAATCAAACTTTTGGGTCAGATCTTCCACAGAATTCTTCTCAGTCTTTGCATGTGTCTCTTCATCATCACTGTCGCTAGATCTGTGACTATTCAGCTTATCAAAAGTAACATTAATAGATTCTTCAACAATCATAGATCTTTTATTAAAAAATTTATATCCTTTACTCTTAGCAGCATATCCGAGAAATATTCCTTAATCTGCTTTCGAGTCGAACTTACCCAAGTTATCCTTGGTGTTCAAGATAAAACAGCGACATCCAAAAACTTTAAAATAAGAAATGTTTGGAATTCTTCCAAACTAAAGCTCATATGGTGTTTTCTTCGAGATTGGTCGAATTAACACCCTATTCAAAACATGACAGGCTGTACTAACAGCTTCTGCCCAAAAATACTTAGGAAGATTATGCTGATTCAGCATGACACTAGCTATTTCGCTTAGAGTACGATTCTTCCGCTCCACAACACCATTCTGTTGGGAAGTTCTTGGACAGGAAAATTCATGGTAATATCCACTATCATCACAAAACTTTTTGAAATCAGAATTTACGAATTCGCCACCATGATCACTTCGGATACGAGTAATCATGAAGCCTTTTTCGTTTTGTACCTTTTTGCAAAATATTTGAAATTCAAAAATAGCATCACTTTTGTTTGATAAAAAGTAAACCCAAGTAAATCGAGAGAAATCATCAACAATAACAAAAGCATAGAGCTTACCGCCAAGACTAGCGACTCTACTAGGTCCAAATAAATCCATACGAATTAACTGCAAAGGTCTGGAAGTACTTACAGCGTTGATGGATTTAAAAGTGGATCTATGTGCTTTGTTCTTTTCGTAGTCAACACATACCATATCTCTCTTGAATAGAATTTTAGGGAGTCCTTTTACCAACTTTTTAGTACTGAGTCGTGAGATAGTATCCATACTTGCATGTCCTAGTCTCATGTGCCATAGCCAGCTTTCATCTAGATTAGCTACTAGGCATCTACCTGCATTATTAGTATTCTCCAAAAAGAAAACATAAATATTGTCTTCTCTAATCCCTTTATATATGGGATCACCAGATGACATATCATATATAGTACATTTATCTTTCACAAAATTGATACCATAACCGTTATCAGCTAAATGACTTATGCTCAGTAGGTTATGTTTCAATTTTGTTACTAGACAAACATCTTTTGTTACTGGATAAGGAGAAATACCTACAGTACCATTACAAATAATATCACCTCTCAAGTTATTTTCGAAGGAGACATATCATTCTTTCTTCATCGATAGCGTAGCGAACAAAGATGCATCACCAGTCATGTGTCACGAACATCCGCTATCGAGGATCCATTTGCTTCTAGCATGAGAGGGTTGAGGGTCCACCTACAAGACAAGTAGATGAATCCTTTGTTACCCATTTACTGAAGGGTCCATTCTGATTAGTTTTAGGCCTCCAGAATAAAGTATGATTATCAACAAGCTTCCTTGCTAAACAATACTGTGATATGTGTCCATGCATGCCACAATAAGTGCATGTAAGTTTAGAACCAGAAGTGGTCGAAACTGTGTTTACATGCTTGTTTGGTTTCTTGGAGAACCTATAAGTGAAAGCATGATGATAGTCGTGTTTCTTCTGTGCTTTCTTATTTTTAGTCCTCTTAGGTGTATGCTTAGCATTAGGACTAAAATTAGGCTGTGTCACAGGTATTGCCTGTTTGCCTAACTTGATTTCTAGCTTTTTTAGAAATCGCAATAGACTCTTCATATTTAGCAGTCATAACAGAGAGTCTATGTTCTGTAACTAAGTACATCTTCTTCTCTGTGTCATACAACTTTTGCATCTTGACATAGTCTCTTTCTTTCTTTTCAATATTGAGGATAGCCTCATGATAGTCTACCTTGAGTTTGGCTATCTCTTCCGTGTTACCGGTAGTAGACGTCTCTTTAATATCTTCAATAAGATTGGACAGTCTAGCTAACTCGGTTGTGTATGCCTTAATCTCTTTTCGAGATTGCTTATACTTGTCAAGCACATTTTTGTGTTCTTCAAGTAATTCGCTAAAGGCATTTTCTAATTCATCGAAAGTAAAATCATCATATAGAGGGTTTGAAGATACCTTATCAAATGCCATAAGACAGTCATTTGCATTGCCGTAGGGTCTATCCTCTTCTTCTATATCACTGGCATCACTTTCATGCCAGATACTTGTGTTGGCATACTTTCGACCAGATGTTGCTTTTCTGCTTGATCTTGATCTGTCATATGGACTGCTTTTCTTTGAAGTTGGACAGTCCTTCTTCATGTGCCCCGTCTTCTTGCATCCAAAGCAAATGGTTTCATCTTCATTGCTTTCTTGGACATCTTTTTTCCTTCTGCTTGATTTCTCAAACTTTAGGAATTTTTAAAAGTTCTTCACAAGTAGGACCTGTTCATCACCACTTGATGATTCTTCATCAGAGTCATTGCATGTTGATTTTCTTGCTTGTGCTTTGAAAGTAATAGATTTTTCTTTTGGTGTTGCTTCTTCAAACTCTTGCAAATCAAGTTCATGGGTCATCAGCTTCCCCATCAGTGTTTCCAAGGACATAGTGGTGAGATCGTTTCCTTCAATAATTGCTGTGGCTTTTGGATTCCAGTTCTTGGTTAGAGCCCGCAGCACTTTTCTGATCTTCTCATGATTGCTGTAATCCTTACCAAGAGATTGCAAATGCTTAGTTATATCAAGAAAACGAGTAAACATCTGTGTAATTGACTCACCGGGTTTCATTTTAAAAGATTCATATTCCTGTGTCAGTCTACTAATTTTGGATTCCTTCACTTGGGAAGTACCTTCATGAGTTACCTCAAGAAGTTTCCAAATTTCGTGAGACGTCTTACAGGTTGAAACTCTGTTGAACTCCGTTTTGTCAATTGCACAGAATAGTGCGTTGATGGCATGAGCATCTAGACTAGCCTTAGCTTTTTCAACTTCAGTGTATTTGTCATGAGGCTTGTCTACAAGCTAGCTTTCAACCACTGTTGGTGCTGGTTTCTTATAACCATCAATGACTATAGACCAAAGATCAAAGTCAAGAGACTTTAAGAAGAAAGTCATCCGTATTTTCCAATAGGTATAATTAGTACCATCAAAAAGTGGGGGTCTATTTGTGGATTGTCCTTCACCGTTGAATATTGATTTCACGGCTGCCATATATACTCTCTGAGGTTTGTTATATAAAAATATAACCTGCTCTGATACCAATTGTAGGACCGTTGAGCACCTCTAGAGGGGGGATGAATAGAGTGTGTGTGTGTAGCGGAAAAATAATCACCAATTAAAAAATTAACTATGGCAGAAAATAAGAGACAGTATATAAATTTAGCAAGAGATAGAAAGATCAAACTCAGTGACACAGCGATGTATACTGGTATCCCTCTAAGAGGACTAATCCAGTCTCGAGTACTCTTGCTCGATGTTAATCCACTATGGCACAAGCTAAATGAGAGCTTGCAATCTCTTACAACACCGTGCTTGGTGACGAGCGCACGACCGGCTCCACAACAAGAATAGTTGCTGAACTTGGAATGACCTCTTTATAACTCTTGGACACCAAAAACTCTAAATCAACTCCGATATTACTGGCTTTTGGCTAAGAGATGTATAGGTATAATTTGAAAGTCGTAGAACGTTTTGAAAACACTTGAATAGTAGAGAAGAGAAGATGAAGAATGAATGAGTGATTTGAAATGAAAATTTCTCTTCTATTTATAGGTGTTTTTTGAGACCGAACTCGGACAGAATTCGGGCAGAGTTCTGATGCAAATATTTCGCATAGAGACGTTGCTCGCAGATTTGGAGGCAACAAACATTTGAATTCAAAACGACCGAACTCGGGCCGAACTCGGTTATGAGTTCTGTCAGGGATTTTTAGAAATATTTTTATCAAAACAGTTTGTAAGAAAGGATTTTGGAATATTTTATAAACTGATGTATAAATGAGAAATGGGTAGGCTTTTTGGAAATGTGGACTGAGATAACCCTAAGCTAGTATTACCAAATTGATTTTATAAAATAAATCCCACACTCAATAAAATGTAAAAATACAGAATAAAATATAAAATGAATCAACTTCAGATTTGATGATGTCTATGCTTTGCTGATGCAGTACAACGCCCGTTGATATTGATTTCATATATCCTGAAATGATTAGCAGCAGTTTGTATATTTTATGTATTGACTTAAGTGCATGTTGATTATCGAAATCGGGTGTGACCATGGAATGGGCCAACAGGGGTTCCTTCTTGAATAGCAAGCAGCTGATCTTGAAGAGACTGAATGCAGGTTTTAAGAGAACTAAAGGAAGAACGACTCCATTTATGGAGTTTTCTCATGGTGTAGCTTAATTTGTCCAGGAAGGTGGCTTCTGGAATGGAATTTACCTCAAGCCAAGAGGAAGACAGAGTATCCGTAAAATTATCATTATTGAGCTAGAAACTTTCGAAGCGAAGGGGCCGCTTTCTCCGCTGGGTCTGATCGTTGGTATCAAGGAGGATAGGTGCATGGTCACTATTGTACCTGGAGAGAGTGTGAACAGTTGAGTTGGAATACTTGCTGCACCATTCATCGTTCGCAAGCGCTCGATCCAATCTTTCTTTAATAAGTTGAGACATACTACGACCATTGGACCAAGTGTAGGCTGGTCCAACCCATACAAGATCGATGAGTCCGCAATAGTCGATCATCTGCATAAAAGAGGAGTTCGATTGCCTGTCGTAGCCTCGACCTCCGAACTTATCTTCAGCTATGGTGATGGCATTAAAATCACTAATACAGCACCAAGGGACATTAAACGAATCAGAGAGAGTCTTAATAGACTCC
>JANAVB010030673.1:0-42380 GCA_029216955.1 Iris pallida | reverse complement strand
ATAGTCTTTGTCATTTATTTGGAACTGCTAGAGGAGATGTGCTGTTCTAATCCTGATTGGATATATTTTTCAGATGATTGTTCAGAGAATATGTGTCCTACTAACGGATCCGAAGAGGGATAGCTACATTGGGTCCAGATTCTTAGGAGTGGCCGAGAGATCTAGTTTTAGTTCGCTGTTTTGGATTCTCTGTTGAACTTGACTTGTAATAATTGGAGATTTTGACATTGTATTTAGATTGATTTGTTCTTATTTAGTTGTTGTTTTTGAGTCTCTACAATTATTTAGACTTCTTTGATATCTTATCGTGCTTTAGAATATGATTGAGTATTATATATGTTTATACTTGTCCTCCATTTCGGAGTTGAAAATCTATGGCAGGTTATTATATTATTGTGGGGATATTAGTTAGCGACCTAGACTGCGTTCTACCGCGATTTTGGACGTAGGCTGGCGCTGTTACGCACTCGTGCCCCCTATCGGGGGTGCGGTCGTGACACATTTTAGTGGTAGCCTATGCAGGTCGAGATTCGCTTAGTACGATATCATGGTTAGTTGATGCTTTAGTTGTACTGCTGAGCCTGCGATAGGAGATAAAGAATATGCTTTAGATGAGAGGATACTCAATCACAGTTAGGTTTTGAGAAGATTCTTGGGACGACCTTAGAATCTCATTATAAACTATCTCAAAATTTGATTCCAGTTATTTTTGTCTACTCTCCCTTGTCCGTTGTTGAATTTGATTCTTGGTGTTCATTGTTGACTTGATTTTCTACCAAGATAAACCTTAGGACTAAGTTGCCTCAATTTTGGAATCTAGAGTCTCCTACAGCCGTATTAGCCAGCATGGAGAAGACATAGAGCTAATTTTGGATGTATTTTTGGGTTGTGGGAATTAAGATTTTGCAACTAAGCATGCGGCAATGCGAAAATGTTAGATACCACGATTCTAGAGGATATCTACCTAGTTACGGTCCCTATGGTTTATTGCAGCCGTACTTACTAGTTGATGAGGATACTTAAGATGATTCTGGATAGACGGGTTGGCTATCAGATTACAGAATAGATACCCTATAGATGATGCCCTAGTATGATGAATAGAAGTATCAGTGTGGATGTTATTTGAGCATCATGAAGTAGAGAGTGGGAGCTAGGCCACTGTGGCGTAGCATCATGCCCCGCACCATCAGAGGATATACCCAGAGGGGCAAGGCTTTTGCATTGACGGTCGAGAGGCCGACGCTAGGGACAGGTTCGTAGGGCTGTCTTTTCCTGTCCTTCTTTCCCATATGATTTTGTGATCCATTAGTACCTGTCAGGATATTTGTGTTGTGCTAGATAGTGTAGTGTGACCTTGTTTGAGACTGTGAAATCATGACCAATAGGACCATGATCTTGCATGTTATTAGATTGAATTTTCTTGACTTTGATTGTTGGGGGGTTTGACCTAGAAGGAGTACAACCAACTTTAAATTTTGAGGACAAAATTTTTCTAAGGGAAATAGATTGTTCCCCCACTTTCTAGAATAAAGATATTTAGTAATTTGTAATTTTTTTGATTATTTTAATATAATTAATTAATATATTGGGTTAGTGTCATAATTGGTAAAACTTTAGAACCACATTGACTAGATGTTAGTCATGACCAAAAAAAACCTAGTTAGTGAGATTAGACAAAACCTTAAATTCATTTTAATTAGTTAGTTAGACTCTAAGCTAACTAGAAACCATTTAGAACCTATTTTTGACTTAAAACAATAAGTTAGTTTGGGCCTTTACCAAAGGGGCTTGTCATGACAAATAGAAAGGCCCTTAGTCAATTTACCCAACCCAAACCCTAGGAACACCCCATGGCCGGCTACTAAAGCCTCTCCCCCTTCCTATTAATAGTAACACTTCTCCTTCTTCCCCCTATAATTATAACACTTCTCCTTCTTCCCCCTATAATTATAAACCCTAACCCTAAAATGTGTTCTTCCCCAAATTTTCTCCATCTCTCAAATTGAGTCCAAATTTTCTCAAACCAATTGCAAACTCTTCCCCTTGAAGAGAGGAAACCTCTATTGGCTAGCTTGGGAGCATTTGGAGCAATTTGGCCTTTGGAGCTTGGTGGAGATCAAGATCTAGGAATTTTTCATTGGGATTTCAACTCTCAATTGGTAAGACCCCTCTAAACCTTCTAATTTCCTTTCCTCTAGTATAGATGCATTCATTTAGGATCCTCATTGCTTTAGGTGTGATTTGGATCAAGTTTGGATCCATTTGGAGTGCGTATAACGAGGGTATCAGATACGCACACCAAGTGTTTGATGAAATGACTCTTAGGGCATTTGATACTTAGATTTTAGTTTTAATTGGGTTTTTCTATTGGTTATAGTGTTAGCAATATTAGATGTTATTTAGAGATTTTGGATTGGTTTGATAGATCAAACATAGGATTGGGGGCTTGTATTGCAATATTTAGTTCTCTACCTCATTTTGTTCTGTCATCGAGCAGTCCCCTTAGTTGTGCAGCCATGTTGATTCCATTTACCTATCTAGTAACCCCATTACACAGTCATTTCTAATGACTCTGACTAAACATTAAGTTTAGTCTATTTCTTTGTTCAGATTCTTTAGATCATGATTCAGTCAAAAGGATATGTTATAGCCCTGCCCTTATCTTTTTGATTTGTTCAGTTGTTTATTAAGTTTATACTTGTTTGTTCAGTCACCACGTAGATGTCCTGCATATCATTCATATATATGAATACTTTAGATTGACCTGTCCTTTACCACATTAGTTGTCACGACCCGCACCCGCTTTTTTGGATACGAGACGTGTCCAAGCCAGCATACGCCGCAGAGTTGGCGGTAGAACGCTGTCAAGCCCGCAAATGCTCAAAATATAACATTTGTTGCTCATTCATATTTCTAAATTTGTTACAATATTTACAACATTTATAATTAAAGGAAATACAAAGTTTTACAATTTATGAAAATGATACAACTGAAATCTATTTCTAGGTTTCTGCCTGCAAGTACACCCGTATCTCCCAAAGCTAAATGAAGCCACAGCTAACCTGAAAAATGATGGTTTCCAGTCAGGAATGGAACAAGTACACAAACCGACGGCAATACGAAAACACAATAGAATTAACAAGACATGAAAATAATATAGGAGATATAAAAACTGGAAAGTACTGATAACATGGCACGGTGGAGAAGAAAAAAGAAAAATAAATAAAATATATCTACCTATGTGGTGTGAAATATCCTTTTCGATATATGAACGGCTAGGAAATAAATTCGGCACACTGCACGTGTCGTGTGCTGCTGCTATCAGGCAAGAATAGACATTTTGGGGATATTTCTGGGTAGTCCACATGTCTACTAAATTTCCCCTCCCGACTACTCCGTGTGACGAGTGTGTCAACAAGCAGCAAGATATATGTATAAACATGAAATAAAAAGACTACTATGAATCGAAAGCAATCAGAAAGTGCACTTGCCTAAGGTCCTTAGCTGGTGAAACCACCATCTCGTTGGGTCCACGATTAGACTGATTGGAGACGGTCCATGTGCAGAAAGTAGGAGTACGATTAGCCATAATGGACAATCTAATCTAAGGGAATTTAATTTAAAAAAGATAATTCATATTCTAATACTTTATATATAAGATATTATAACTATATGTCGAAAATATTATCATAATAATTTAGATCAAAACCTAAAGTTTAATCAATAGAAAATACTATAATAATATTGTTCAAGTCGAAGCCCTATTTAAAATACCATAACGATATTACCCTCATTTAATAAAATATTAATACTAGTAAAACCAATGGTAACAAAAATAATAATAATAATAATAATAATAATAATAATAATAATAATATAATAATAATAATAATAATAACCTAAATTGGACCATATTCCTTTAGATTTAAATAGCCCAAAAATTGTTTTCAAAAAATATACATATATAACAGGTGACTAAATAAAGCCCATAATACTACTCCTTTCTTAAACTCCTAATTATAGTCCAAAATACAACATCCTCATTAATTCAAGCCCATAGATTAGCCCACAAAGTAATTACCAAATATGTCCATTAAGCTAAAAGGACTAACTAAACAACCAACCCAGGTCCTGATTTACTTCCTTCCAAATATTAGCCCAGGTCCTGGCTCGAACCCAGTCCAAGCAATTCACTGTGCAGCACCTTCCTGTAGCTTACCAAATTTAAACCCATCACAACTTAATCATAATTCGAATACACTATTTCCCACCAAACTCACTCAATGCTCGGCAACAAGAAGACTTACACCAATGATAACTCATTCAAGCATGTAGTCTAGCCCAACAATATAAATAAATTTGATAAATATTTATGATTCCCAAAAATGGTTTATATATATATATAAATATTTAGCCCCAAATATTTTGTTATAAATAATATTTTAAAATAATTTGATAAATAACAATAGTATTATTAGTAAAATAAATAATACTAAATACCTTAATACTAACATACATGTTAATATACCTATTGTATGCCCACCACTGATACACATTATTTGTTGAGTATAATAAGACAAACTAACACAAGAAGTAATGCAAAGGTTCACTCGAATTTTTATGTCTAACACTGTTTGCAAGCCCAAATCAACTGCATTAATTTGAAGAAAGAAAATAAAAAGAAAGAAAGGGAAGAGAGAGAGAGGAGAACTCACATGAGGAAGAGGGCCAGCGGAAGGCGGGCGGGAGCGTTGGTCGGCGACGCTGGATTGGCGAAGCCGGCGAAGGGGCACGCTGGATCGGCGGAGCCGGCGAAGGGGCGCGCTGGATCCCCTTTCACGGCTGCAGGTGCCGTCATCTGCTCGATCCGAGCAAGGGGCTCGTCGGCGGAGGGGTCTGGGACGGCTGCTGGTCCTACGCCGGTACCGGAGGCGGCTGGGCCTGCTATGGCGGAGGCATCATCTGGTTCATGGGGGAGGGGCCATCGGTGGCTGGAAGAGAGGGCAAAGCAGCGTCGACGCACGAGCTGCATCGGGGACACTGACGCATGAGGCTAGGTCGTCGGTGCAAGGTGGAGACGCAGGGCCGGTCGGGATCGTCGTGGAGTAGGTATGGGTTTGGGCTTCCTTTTATTTTTTTTTAGGTGGCAGGGTCGGAGTTTCGGCGATAAGGTCGGTGGTGTTTGGAGAAACGAGGTTGGCGATGGTCTTGTTGGTGGTGATGATGGTTACGGTCGTGGGTCAGGTGTCGGCGGCAGTGGCAGTTGATGATGTTGGTTTGGGATTTGGTGAGGTTTGGTGTGGCTGGGTTAGGGACGGTCGGTGAAGTCGGAGAGGGCGACAACGGGGTGTTGTAGATAGGGTTTGGCCGAGGCAGAAGGAACAGTGGTGGCGATCGGAGTAGGGGTAGGTCGGTGATGGCCAAAGTCGTGGCAGTGGACAGGCGATGGTGGTGGTTGACGGGGTGTTGGTCGCAGTTGCTTAGACGGCCGTCTGCGGCTCCGGAAGGAGGCCAGACGGGAAGAGTTATAATGTTCGTGTCAGCATGTCGACACGAGCACGAAATTTGGATTTTGGTGTCCGGTTTGTCGGATACGGAAAGGAAAGAATGTATGTGTAAACAATATTAGAATAAGAGTTTGGTAGGCACGGACACGGTACACGATTTGTTGTAGAACTTTATGGGTTGTGATAAAAGGTAGGGAGCTCTCTTTATATAGGAGATGAATCTCTTAGGGAGATAAGGACTATAAGTCCTATTGGATAACCCTTCTCTTTATTTAAATCAAGCAAAATTATTTAAATCAATTTAATCGAATTGAAAATCATTAGTAGATAACGATACTCATATATTTCAAAAATCTTATAAATAATTACAATAGTAATCTGAAGTAGTATTATCTATTAATTTAAATCATATAGTAGATAAATTTTATCAAAATTTATAAATGGCTGCAAATGATATTTAAAGTATTATTCAATAATATCCAATCTTAATCCAAGTAACTTAAATTATAAATCAAATCTTATTTCAAAATAAATCGTTATTATTGTGATTTAAATATCTAGATACCATTCAATTAATTTAAAATGTATAATAATTAATCAAATCTATTTAAATTAGTTCGAACCAATAGTTTAAAACTAATGACAACGTATTTATGATGCCAATAATGAAATTCAAGTCCAAAAATACTTTTATTACATTCAAACCATTTATTTGAAACCAGCATATTAACATTTATACGTTTCAAGGGAAAATATTTCATTTCAAAAAAATAGAAAGTAAATAATAAAATATTTAAAACTCGGGAAGAGGGGTTACATTAGTTCAGACCATAGGATGTTGTTCACCCCACTAATCATTTGCTCTATCCCCTTTTGATTTTGGTTCAGACCTTGCATATGTCCTCCTATTCTTTTGTTCTGTCCAGTTGCATTATTCATATCAACCTCTGAATCGAAACACTAAGTCTATTCCTATATTGTTCTGCTCATTTGGATTTTAGTGTTCAGATTTCCAGATGTTCGAGTATATGTTCTGGCCACTTTCGGTTCGATCAGGAACATGTGTTCCAGTTAATGGAAACACAGTTGAGTCCCTGCATATATGGGTTCAGATATCACATTAGGTCAGTCCACATTTTGTATGATCATTCATTGCATTGTTTTATCCATTTTGGTTATATTCAGATATCTAACATATTCAGATACTGAATATTAGCTC
Source organism: Iris pallida (assembly GCA_029216955.1). Classification (NCBI taxonomy): domain Eukaryota; kingdom Viridiplantae; phylum Streptophyta; class Magnoliopsida; order Asparagales; family Iridaceae; genus Iris; species Iris pallida. The sequence goes on along the minus strand of JANAVB010030673.1, from coordinate 35,654 downwards.
AGACCCATATCCCTTAGTATCAACCACTGCATCCTATTATTTAGTCCCATTTCCTTCCTCCTTGTTTAATATTCATTTGTTCATTCCACCATATGTTAGTACAATTAAGTCCATGTTAGAGTAGTCCCATGTTCTTCCTTGATTCAATTCTCAAATAGATGTCCAGTCCTATCTCTTTATGGTTCATTCCCTTGGTATCAACCCTCGGTTTATGATCATTCCACATTGCCCTTGTTCAATTCCATATCTCAAGTTCCAGTCAATTTAGAACCATACATGTACCAATCCTTTGTATGGCTTTATATAGGATTCAATTCTAGAATATTATATTAGTCCACTAATTAGTTAAATTCAAGTGCTAGAAAATTGTTAGTTGGTGTTATAAGTCCTATTTCAGCTATGTAGTGTCTTGAGGAAGTGGAATACTGTGTCAGTTGGACAATAGGCAAGTGTGTGTAGGTAGAATGAGATAGATGGGAGTATTAGTTGGTATCAAGAGATTAGGGAAAGCTTTGGTATCAGTATATTGTGGGGGGGGGGGGGGGAGGGACAGTCCTGTGCACACAAGTGTGCACATTGAGTAAAGAGTTAAGGCTTGGATTGGTATATGGGAGTGTATATCAGGTTGCTTAGTATCAGAGATACCAGGTTTAGTTGTTGTCAAGTTTACATTAGTAAGAGGATATGAGTGTGTATCCAACTAATAGAGTGTACTCCTTTGTGAAGTGGTGCCAACTAATGGAGTGTTTCCATCTCCTTTCTACTGTATGAACCATTTATTGTTCTTTCAGTTGTGAGTTATAGAGGATGAGTGGTTGAGAGTTTAAGGAAAGATTGTGAGTATGTAGTGTTATAAATGGAGTGTGAGTGGTATATCAATGAAACTAGTATGTATCTAGTAGAACCTAGTGTGTCCCAAAAGGACAAGTAGAGGGAGTGTAGATACCCATAGGAGAGTACCACATATGTGTGTGGATGTATATATATATATATATATAAATATGTGTAAAGGTATATGTTAGGGAGTGTGAATATATGTGTATAGATGATGTAGATAGTAAGATGAGGGTTTGGTATCATGGGGGTTAGTATTTAGTACCTAGAGGGTAACTAGCCTATCTTTTATAATTTGTCTATGATACTCTACTATCATGATATGGATGATACAGCCTAGATGAGTTAGGTATGGACCCCATAACCAAGATATGGACTCAAACAATCTAGAAGTAGCTGGGTTGAACTAGGTTGACTTTCCAAGACCTAGAATTGGCCTAGAAGCATCTAATTAGTGCATCTAAATACACCGCTTACTCTAGAACATTAAATAACCCTGTATATATCAAATATAGGTTTGTGTGACACACTTTGGACATCGATCCTCATTCACTGCCCTGGACGGTAGGCGAGTACATTCTTTCATAGTTTTCATTTACTTAAATGATTGTTATGATTCAGCTTCTAGTATAGTTATATTTGATTCTCTGTCACAACATGTATTGGTATTCTGGATTTATTCCTTTGCGAAACATGTATTTAACTCGTCTAGCCCCTACTACTAGAACCACTCACTGGAACCACCTAATGAAAATACCTACAAGCGCCACTTACTTTCTGGCTAGACTCGTACTCTATTTATGTGTCAGGATATGGATTCATATGTACTTGTCAGGGTGGGGAAATACTTGAGTAGACATGTAAACATTCCCAATCATACAAGAACTACCCTACTAGAAAGATAGTCGTCGCTGCTAGGCCAAGCGTTCGACGTGTCGTATTCACTACAAGTCTAATCGTTACAGATAGCCATCGTACGCTTGCAAAGCGTACGATGTGCCATATTTACCCACTAGTTGTTTACATGTCAAACTCGGTATTTAAAACATACTAGATTAGTGTCTTGTACTAGATTCACATTGTCTCATGTTATACTGATTGTACTCACATCATATTGTTCTAGTTTAGCTATCTTTATTTACAGTCTTCAATGCCAAGCTCTCCTATTCCACTGTATTTACTTTTCTTGTTCTTCAGTTAAACTGTAGCTATATTTTCATTCCGTGTCTCAACTTTCCATGTTCAACAAGTATTACTTGCTATAACTGCTTTATAGTCTTTGTCATTTATTTGGAACTGCTAGAGGAGATGTGCTTGTTCCATCCTGATTGGATATATTTTTCAGATGATTTCTCAGAGGATACGTGTCCTACCTACTACGGATCCGAGGAGGGGATAGCTACCTTGGGTCCAGATTCTTGGGAGTGGCCGAGAGACCTAGTTTTAGTTGGCTTGTTTTGGATTTCTGTTTGAACTTGACTTGTAATAATTAGAGATTTTGACATTGTATTTGAGATTTAATTTGGATATTATTTAGTTGTTGTTGTTGAGTCTTTATAGTTATTTAGACTTCTTTGATATCTTATCGTGCTTTAGAATGTGATTGAGTATTACCATATCTTTATACTTTTCCTCTATTCGGAGTTGAGATCTATGTCAGGTACATTATATCATTGTGTTAGTTAACGACCTAGACAACGTTCTACCGTCGATTATGTGGCGTAGGCTGGGCGCTGTTACGCACTCGTGCCTCTATACCGGATACGGGTCGTGACAACACCAGTATGACAGAAGGACCCTTTCGACTTGTACCCAAAAAATGATCTATACTTTTAAGAACTTATATTTAATGGAGTACATGCAGTATCATCGATCAGCAACGAAATCTAGAATTTTTAAATATAAGATAAGTAAATACCCAAGAATGATCATCACTATTAAGATACTAAAAACTAGTTTTCAAAAAGTTTTCATAGTGTACTATAGAGATAAATATATAGTATAAGTGTGCACTAACAAACATATCAAGATAACGCAAAAAAAAATGTGGCTCGTAAATAAATATCCATATATATGGTCATATGCAAGATACAAATAAACAACTTCTCTCAAAATCATAATTAAAAAGATAAAACAACTAAATGAGAGCTAGTAGCAAGCTATTAATTAATAACATACAAGATTCTAAAAATTTAGGCATTTAGAAAGAATCGTTTAGCATGTTACCAAAGTGTTTCTAGTGACCACACTTATGATGGTTCAATTGCTTAGAAGATGACCTTTGTTACTTTGCAATCACCAACATATTCCATGGTTCTATGGTTAAGCATAAGTAGCTCTACCTGAAATATTAGGTAAAGACTTTGGTATCCAATACTTGGATCCACATTTGTTAGCTTTGGGAACCCATTTACACAAGTTCATACCAACTAGCTATTTAATCTGACAACGATTAGAAATGTGTCCATTCATACCACAATAATGACAGAAAGTATTAACATTAGTGCTATGTAATGTACAACAGTATGAGAACATACAGTGGTGTGATATGATGTGCGTGGATACTTGTAGTAGAATGCATGGTTATGTGAAGCTTTAGCTTTGCTTGCTTCCTTTGTAAATGATCTATCGTGTGTGACTTTGTGATGTGTCACATATCTTGTGTTAGACTTAGTCATAGGTTGTACTACCTGCTTTTCCACTCTAATCTCTAACTTAGAGTTAGCGCCGTTCTCATCATATTTAGCAGAAAGAACATCAATTCTACATGAAGCAATAGAATACTTTTTCTTTTCTAATTCTAATTACTCCTTAAGTTTAGCATTTGCTTGAGTGCTTTTCTCAATACAATCAAGTGCCTCATGCAATCTAAACTCAAGTATGGAAATCTCAATAGAATTATCAGAAGTAGAAGTGTTTCTAGCATCATTCAATAAGCAAGTAAGCTTTTCATTCTCGATAGAATATCCTTTCTAGCTTTCTTATACTTATCTAATACTTTCTTGTGTTCTTCAAGAAGATCACTGAAAGTATCAGAAAGTTCATCATAAGAAAATTCACTCTCTTTATAAAGAGGATTACTTTGTACCTCATTGGATAATGCCATCGAGCATATATTTGCAGCTTGACGAGGTCTCTCTTCTTCTTCGGAATCGCTTGATTCGCTTTCATACCTTTTGCTTGTGTTAGTGTACTTGTGTGACGATGATCGTTCAAGTGATCCTCCTTTTTAGTAGCAAGACAATATTCTTTGATGTGGCTTATCTTGTTGCAATCGTCACATATAAGCTCTTCTTCATGAAAAGGGTTGTGTTGAACCTTAAATCCCCATGCCATCATGCACCCATTTGCATCATTATGGGAACTATCCTCTTATCTGGAATCGTTAGATTTACTTTTGTACTTGCACTCATAAGTAGCTTCAAGAAGTTTCCAAATTTTATGAGATATTGTGTAAGTAGTAATAAGATTGAATACATTTATGTCTACAGTACAATAAAAGCATGCATTGTTTTTGCATTAAGGATAACTAACTTTTTCTCTTCCTCTGTGTAACTATAATATAGTCTTGTTAGAAATAGAGAAAGTAAGAATAGAGGTGATAGTAGGCTTTTTGTAGCCATTGATGACAATTGACCATAAGTCAAAGTCTAGAGACTTTAGGTACAACCTCATTCATGTTTTCCAGTACGTGTAGTTGGTTCCATCAAATAGTGGAAGCCTATTTGTGGATTGTCCGTCACCTGTGAACATTGATTTTATAGCTGCCATATGTATTCACTAGAGTATTATATATGAATATAACCTGCACTGATACCAATTGTGGGAACAATTGGACAGATACGACAATTGATAATAAGGATCTACTTTATGGATGTTAAGCCAAATAATAGAGTCTTCGTTCTGATACCAATTGTAGGAACAATTGGTATGATCAGCAATATCTATATTAAAAGAACCAGCTCTGGTACCAATTATAGGACCGATAAGCACCTCCAGATGGAGGATGATTAGAGTGTATGCATGTATAGCAGAAATAATCACCAATAAAAATTAAGAAGTTATGAATTATCGCAGATAAAAATGGTAAATAAAATATGGTTGAGTAAGAGTCAATAATTCAAATCAGTAGCGATATATACTGGTCTCCCTCTGAGAGGACTAGTCCAGTCTCGAGTACTCTTGCTCGATGTTAATCTACTATGGAACAAGCTTTAAATGAGCGCTTGCGACTCTTAAAACACCGTACTTGGCGACAAGTGTATGACCGACTTCATAACACCGTGCTTAGCAACGAGCGCACGACAGACTCCAGAAGGCAATTTAAAAATTAGAACATTTTCTGAATACAGCATCCGATACAACTCTTCAACACCAAACTCTAAATTAAAAAGAAACTGTACTGGCTTGGCTAAAGTCGTAAAGGCTTAGATATAAAAGTAAAATGCTCATAACACTTTAGATAAAGAAGAGATAAAATGGGATGAGCGAAATAAATGGCAATCTCAACTCTATTTATAGTATTTTTGGGGACCGAATTCGGACAGAGTTTGGATGCATAAATCTCGTATTCGAACGTTGGATGAAGATTTAGAAGGAATGGTTAAAACCACCCTGACCGAACTTGTGCCAAGTTCTGACCGAGTTCGGGCAAAGTTCTGCAAGAACTATTTTGGGCCAAATTCGTTGGGTTTTGGGCTATTTTGGTGTGTGGACTTTGGATAGGTATTTATGGATAGGTAGGCAATATTTTTGTTGACTGATAATAGCTAAGCCAGTACCGATCCAATCAATCTCATATTGTTTCTAGACTCAATAAAAGAAAAAATACAGAATAAATATGAAAACTAATAGCCCTTTGATGACGCCTTTCTTCTTGTATTTGAGTAGAGTTAAAGACATCTTTTTCCTTGACAGCAGTTGTCCAAAGATAAAAGATCTGGAAATCTGTATAACTTTCAGCGGAACCCCCGAGTGCGAGACCCTAGATAGATCGTGGGTGGTTCAGAGAAATCTTCTTGTATAACACCATCTTTGGCCCATCATTAATTCTTCATTGCATATGTCCTAGTTTGATCATACTTACTGCTTATCTGCAATTACATATTAGGCGAACAAAATAATATGATACAGTATAATACAAGCATAGCAATATAATATAGTGAACATTTAGGGCAATGCTAAGTTTAAGTAGCAACATGATAGTAATTACATGGATATTAGTGATATCATAATGTTAAACTTAATCAATTAGCCATATTCAAAAATATGATACAATCATTGGGCTAACACCTTTTTGAATGATGTTATTAAAGAAGAGGTGTATGTCAAGCAATCTCCTAGCTTTGAAGATTTTTCATTTCCTGATCATGTTTTCAAACTACACAAAGCCCTATATAGCCTCAAGCAAGCTCCTCGTGCTTGGTATGAGCGCCTTAGCTTTTTTTTCATATCTCACAACTTCTCAAGGGCAAAGTTGACACCACAATTTTTTATTAAAACTCACAATAGCACACTTCTATTAGTTGAAATCTATGTTGGCGACATCATTTTTGGTTCCACTAACAAAATACTATGTGTACAATTTGCCAAAGTTATACAGAACAAATTTGAGATGCGCATGATGGAAAAATTATCATTCTTTCTTGGTCTACAAATCAAACAAGGACCTCAAGGCACGTTCATCAATCAAGCCAAATACACAAAGGATTTTTTTAAGCGCTTTGAACTAGACTCATCCAAATCAATGAGAACTCCTATGGCCATAACGAGCAAGCTTGATCAAGATGAAAATGGTGTCTCAATCGACATTCATAAGTATCGAGTTATGATTGGTAGCTTGCTTTACTTAACTTCTAGTCGTCTCGACATCATGTTTAGCGTTTGCTTATGTGTATGATACCAAGCAAATCCAAAGAATCCTACTTATGTGTCGTTAAGCGCATTTTTTGGTATCTCAAAGGTACCATTAACATGGGACTTTGGCATCCAAAATTTTCATCCTTTGAGCTTATCGGCTACTCGGATGTAGATTTTGCAGGATGCAAGATTTACCGAAAAAGCACATGCTGTACATGCCAATTCCTTGGAAAATTCTTGATTTCATGGTTTAGTAAGAAACAAAACTCATTTGCCCTTTCCACAACTGAGGCCGAATACATTGCGGTTGGATGTTGTTGTGCACAAATCCTTTGGATGATATAAACACTTGTAGACTATGGTATTCCTTCAAATGGTATTTCTATCAAATGTGATAATACTAGCTCTATTAATCTTACTAAAAATCTGATTTGTCACTCACGCACAAAACACATTGAGATTCGACACCACTTTTTGTGAGATCATCAACTCAAAGGTGACATTCATCTTGAATTTATTGACACTGACCATCAACTTGCTGATATCATCACCAAACATCTCTTTGAAGATCGGTTCCCCTTCATTTGTCACAAAATTGGCCTCCTTAGAAAATCCTTTTAGATTCTATTTTTCAACAATCTGGATTATCCGAAGGATTTTCCCATAAATTTGCCGGATAATCTGAACTCATTCCAGCAAGTTTTTCTCTGTTATAACGGATCTTCTACCAAAAATTTGTAAAACTCCGTAGTATTTTTCGCCATTAATTTTTGGCACAGACTAGCGAAAGTTGGTTGCACAAATTCTAAATGAATTTGACTTTTCACCTACCCCATTTAATTCGTCCCTATCTTCATCCGAATTTTTCGTAAAAATTCGACGAATTTTTCATTCGTGTGCGGTTGGCACAGAAAACGAACGGCTGCTGCCTCTTTATTTCCCCTCTAAATATATTTTTGCCATTAATTTTCCTCCTAACCGGTGCTACCCTTTCCCTACCCCCACCCACACCCATTCCCCTCTATTTAATCTTCTTCTTCCTTTTTCATTCCCCCACCACTTCTAAACTACTTCAACTCCTCTCAAACTCCTCTTTCTCTCTTCATATGGCTTCTCACAGCAAGCGCTCTCGCTATGACGACTCTTCTCCTCTGCCACTCTGCCTTCTGTCTCCATTTTCTCTCCTGTACTGACATAAGGCTATAATCCTGCTATCTTCAAGTTGACCCAGCATTCCCACGAGTGGTTCTTCTTTTACCATAAATCCCCCATCTTTCCAGGGAAGCCTCTCTCTTGACTCACCTTTCTTGTCCATCATGAATACTTCGAGTTCTCTGGGAATGACGAGCTTCTGGAACGGCAAGTGGACATTTACCCGAATGCCATCAAAATGTTCAACTGTAACTTAGTTCCCACCAAAAACGGACCAGAGATTGAAACAAAAGCCGGTAGGGTAAATATCACTGTCACTGCCACCTCTCTGGCTAACATTCTTGGCCTGCAAGAACAAAAATCCAACCGCTATATTTTAAATGCGCTTGACAACATATCTATTGCCCCTGATCTCAGCTATGAAGAATTTTTGTTCAATATCTGCGGTCGTCCTGCTGTCCAGAGGCCGGAGGATAAAGACCTAAATCTGTTATTTTATGACTTCCATCGTATCCTTTGCCACACCCTCACTCTGAAATTCAGGAATAAGGATAGTCTAACCACTGAGAAGATGATTTCCATGTTCTACCTCGTCTCCAAGCAAACATTTTCCCTAGCCAAAACTATTATCTTTACTATGATCCTTATCCGAGAATCCTTCTATCGCTCTTTTTTTTGGCATGTACATTACAATGATCCTCAAAGCTAATGGGGTTGACTAGACTAACTGCCCATTTGTGATCGGCTCACTGTTCTTGCTAAATCCAAGATCCGTACATGCGCCACTCCGGCGACTATTGTTGACCCTGCTACTCAGTCTACTATGATCGTCACTCCCGAGTTTCGCCACTACATCGATCGCAAGTTCGACTCTCTTTCTGTCTCTGCCATGGCGCGCATTTAGGCGACCACCCAAGGACTTGGTACCTCATTCACCATGGCTTCATGGATCAAGCCCACTACTTCCAGCACATGCTAGAGGAGCACAACTTGTATGTCAATCCCAATGCTCATCATCCTGACTTCCCGGGCCGCACATTACTGATCCAAATGCCTGTGGCTTCATGTACCCTGGAGGCACTGACCCATATGTTGCTTTTCCCCAGCCCCAGGTGGTGATGAGGATCAGGATGCTGGCCCATTTAGTACTCACGACAGTTGATGGATCTCGGCTTTTAGTGATGGGGTATCTCATTTTGTCTATTTTTTTGTGTAGTCCTTCGTGGACTTTTAAAAATGGTTATTGTCTTGTACAGTCCTTCGGGGACTAGATTATGTTTTTTTAAGAAGTTATGTCTTGTGTCGTCCTTCATGGACTAGTATCATGTAGCACTATTTTATGACTAACAAAGTATCAATCAAATCATTATTATTAATGATATGTCTTTTCTGTCTTTCTATTTTATCTGCTTCTATCTTGTCTCCTGCTTTCATTTTATATAAATGCCAAAATGAGAGAAATTGTATTGAGGAAAAGATATCACATAATGGGGGAGCTCTACTAAACTCGTATATTTTGTCAATTATCAAAATGGCGTTGGCACACTGACTCTGATTTATTGACTATAATTAACCAATGTACCATTTTAGCCCTATTACTCTACAGGTACAAACAACTTAGTCAAAGGTAGAAGAAAAGACGACTGGAACATCTATAAGAAGAAACAAGTCTTTCGGAACAAGAAAAAAAGATGATTCCAAACACTTATAACAGTAGACCCTTTAACGCACTCAAGAAGATTATGACAAGCAAAAGAATTCCAGATCTAAAGCTCCTCTGTCTCTCTAAGTGTCTGTAAGTGTCTAGAAAATTATGTACACACTTTAGTAAGGATGACAAACTTGGTATAAAATCTGAATTATTTTTTATGAAGAGACGGATAATCACCCGGATCTCGGCGAAAATTTGTCGGGTAATTCGAACGTGAAACAACAAGTATTTTTGGTGAAGTTTGGATAATCCACCAAATTTTTGCATAAAACTGTCGGATAATCCGAACGTAAAACAGCAAGTATTTCTGGTGAAGTTTAGATAATCTGCCAGATTTTTGCATAAATTCGTCAGATAGACTGAACGTAAAACAACAAGTATTTCTGGTGAAGTTCGAATAATCTGTCGGACTTCCGCAGTAATCTGTCGGATAATCTGGATGCCTTGTTGGCCTGATTCGAATTCAAATCCAACGGCATTTGACAGTCGCATTAAATGCATCCAACCGCACTTTTTCTAGCTGTTACTATTGGCTAGATAATCTGAAAGATTTTCGCAAAAATTTATCGGATAATCCGTTCGGCTGTTGAATGCTCTTTATGACTTTGGATTTGTATAAATAGGCATCCTCTCTCTTCATAAACAGTTATCCACTTGAGCTTTAAATTTCTCATCTACCAAAGTGCTCCACCATTACTCTACCAAGCTTTAAATTGTCATCCATTAAAGTTTTAGCATATTCAAGAGTTGAAGCTAGATCTTCCAAGTGTTCAAGAAGATCAAAACATCTTTTATCTCAAGTTGTGAAGTTGACGAGCCTTCGGAGGAAAACTCGTGGGTTTAAAGTTGACGAGCCTTCAGAGGAAAAACTCATGTGTAAGAAGTTAACGAGTTCTTCGGATCCAAACTCGTGTGTAAGAATTAAGTTGACGAGTTCTTCGGATCCAAACTCGTGTTGTAACTATTTATTCAAATAGTGGATTAAAGTCGGAGAGAGTTCCAAAACTGGAGTACCCTTTGGGAGGATACCAGGATACATTGAGTGTTTGCTTCTCTCATCCTTTATTATCTTTTAATTTGCTTATTATTGTTGGTAATTATTTTATTACCCTATTTACCCCGCCTCTAGGGTTCTTCATATCCTACACGTTCGAGAATATCAAATGGCCCAATAAATCTAGGACTAAGATTTTCCCGTACGCCAAGCCTGATGACCCCACAGGTAGACAAAATTCGAAGAAATATGTGGTCTCTGACCGAGAACTCAAGATGACGTCGATGCTGGTCTGTGCAATGACGCTAACGATCCTGAGCCACTCTGAGATGCTCTCTAACCTTCTTGACTAATCCAACTGACTGAGCAATCAACTCTAGACCAAGCATCTGTCTCTCCCAATATCATCCCAAGCTAGGGGTGACCTGCATCTTCTGCTATACAATGCCTAAAAATGTGCCATCTGAATGTTTGCCTGAAAGCTGTTATTGCAAGAGAACTCCACCAAATACAAGTGATCCTCTCAAGAACCACCAAAGTCAAGAGTGCACGATCGAAGCTTATCCTCCAAAGTCTGAATTGTATGTTCCAATAGACCATGATGGTAGGCTGAACTGAAACTCAAACGGGTGCCCAAACTCTGTTGAAGTCTCTGCCAGAAATAAGACGTAAATCTGGAATCCTGATATAAGACTATGCTAACTTGCACCCCATGCAATCTGACAAACTGCCTCATATACATCTCGACCAACTGCTCTATAGATTGATTAATAATGAGAGGTAGAAAGTGGACAACTTTCGTGAGTCGATCCACTATCACCCAAACAGATCTCTACCAGTCGGGGTTCTAGGAAGACCAGTCACGATGTCCATAGTAAGGCTAAAAATATCCAACCAGTCTCTGATGCTCAGCCTTGACCTGTTGGCAAACTAAGCACCGAGAGACAAATCGGGACATATTCCTCTTTATACCATTCCACCAGAAGTGCTGATAAATATCACGATACTTTTTTGTCCCTCCTGGATGAACAGAATACTAAGAACTTTGGGTCTTTGACATAATCTTGTGTTGGATATCTCTTCTCGGTACACAAAGATAACTCCCAAACCTGAGTGTCCCATCCTCATGGATGCACAACTCTGCTTTGTGCCCTACAATACACTCTGCTATAGGTTGATGAAGTCTAGCATCTTCTGACTGTGCTGCTCTGATCCTCTCCACAATGGTGGACTGAACCTGTAAGTCTGTCATCAAAGCTGCCTCACCAGGTAGCACTACCTCAATGTCTATCTCTTGAAGATCCTCCAAAAGGTGACGCTGCTTCTTCAAGAAGTAAGCTTTGGGTCTCTTGTTTAAAGCGTCTGCAACGATATTGGCCTTCCCCGGATGATATTGTAGATCAGCATGATAGTCTTTCAGTAACTCAAGCTGCCTTCTCTGTCGTATATTCAAATTCCTTTGGGTGAACAAATACCTCAAGCTTTTTTGATCAGTAAAAATCTCTACCCGATCTCCATACAAATAATGCGTCCAGAGCTTGAGGGCAAACACAACCATGGCCAACTCTAGATCGTGTGTCAGATAGTTCTTCTCACGGTCTCGAAGCCGCCAAGATACATAAGTTATTACTCTATCGTGCTTCATAAGGACACAACCAAGTCATCGGCCTGACGCATCACAATACATTGTGAACCCATCTGGACCGATGGGTAATATCATAATAGGAGCCAAAATTAAACTCCATTTGAGGTTCTCAAAAGAAGCCTGACAAATGTTTGACAACTCAAAGCGTACATCCTTACACGTTAGCTGTGTCAAGGGTGCGGAGATCCTAGCAAAGTCCACAACAAATCGTCTATAGTAACATGTTAATCCAACAAGCTGCATACATCTAAAGCTGTACGAGGTACTGGACAGCACTCGATAGCCTCCACCTTGTTGGGGTCCACCTAAATATCACCTTTAAAAATAAAATAACCCAAAAAAGAGACTCGATCGAGGCAAAAATTATACTTGCTGAACTTTGCATAAAGCAAATGATTCCAAATAATCTGAAGAATCATGCGAAGGTACTGCTCTTGCTTTTCCTCAGTCAGACTGTGGACCAAGATATCATCAATGAATACTATCACAAACTAGTCTAAATGGGACATGAAGATACGATTGATGAGATCCATGAAAATCGTTGGTACATTTATCGCTCCAGAAGGCATAACAAGAGACTTAAAATTGCTATACCAAGATCTAAACACTGTCTTGGGTAATCCTGTTCTTTGATTCTGATCTGATGGTACCCAGACTGTAAATCGATCTTCAAAAACATAGCTGCTCTACTAAGATAACTGAACAAGTCAACTATCCTGGGCAAGGGATACTTGTTCTTCCCGGTTATTGCGTTAAACTGACAATATTCAATGACCATACGCGATGAACCATCCTTCTTCATTACAAGAAGGACTGGAGCTCCCCAAGGTGATTCACTAAGATGAACGAATCCCTTGGTCCTAAGATCCTCGATGGACTAATACAACACCAACAACTCTGAAGGAGACATCCTATAGACTCTCGCTAATACTGGCTCTGCTTCCAGGATCAAATCAATGTAATACTCAATCTTTTGAACTGGAGGCATACTCGGAAGCTCCTCGAAAAATACATAGAGAAACTCATAAACTACTCTGGATAACTGCACCTCCTCGGCTTCTGCCATTCACATGACAATCGATGATGACTCTACCTCGCCTCTAAAGAATGAGAACTCCTCCTCATCCGGAACATGAAACACAACTTTGCCAACATAGAAATCTATCATAGTGCTTCGACCACTCAACCAATCCATACCTAGGACGACACCATAATTTTTTCTCTATCAGCCTCATGGAAAACTCTATCCCGCACACTACGACATGAGACGAGGCACGAACTCGATCTACTCCCACGAGACCGTTACTAGTAGTATATTCAACCTTACAGGTATGACTCGGGCTCCAACACAACTCGTGCCGTAAATCGTGTAAATATAAACGAATGCGAAGCACCTAAAGCTGAAGCTGAATGAGAATGAGCGATAATGGTACCTACGACCACCTCCCCTACTTCTAGCGCTGTAACGCCCCACTCCTAAAATATGTAGGACTAGGATGCGTCAACATGTCAGCTACGTATTTAACCAGACTCTAGTCTGACTCAAATACGTATAAGCTGTATAAATCAGAACATGTGTCCATGTAATCATAATATCATCCACATCACTAACTAAACTATAAACTATGAAAATAATATAACTAAGGTAGAATAGATAAGAATGCATCACTAATGGTACCTGAAGATCCCGAATATATAGCTTCCGTTATGTCTATGTCATATCTCAGCAATAACCTGGAGGGATCACCAGGTCCTCAAAAGGGACATAGCAAGATACATAAAAATATGCCAAATATAATAGTATAAAATGTGCAATGTAAGACCCCTAATTTTTGTAATTTATTTTATATGGATATTTTAAATATTAAAGTCATTAATGACTATATTAGTAGTTTACCGTAGCTTTGAATTTTGAAGCACAACAAATATCGATTTCTCAAATCCAATTCCATATTTGAATTCTAGATACGTCCACCTTCAGTTTGACATATCGTGTCCCATCCAAATTTGTTCTCTAACATCGTTTTGACTTCGTATAATTTCGGATCAACATAGGCTATTAAGACTATTATCGAATTTTTAGCCCTAACTTCCAACTCGAGTTCGGAACTCGACATAGATCAAAATTATATGACCCAATATATAATTTTGACACATGCCACTAGTTGTGCCACTTAGTTGAGTTTTTATGTGCTATTTATTTTTGAATGGTACACAAGTCGAAACTATAGACATATTGGACTCAAATCGATCACAAAAATTTTACCGACCAAAAATTAATCCAACTAGAGACCCATGAAGCCTATTCTAGGGTACCCAAACCTACTAGACATATCCTAGATTAATTTATATAAATTAATGTACAACCATATTAATTTAAATTTTATTTAAACCAACTCCAAACAACTTTTCTATTTTGGACCCAATTTAAATCCTAGGAGACAGGCAATCAAATCCCACCAAATCAAATCCTACTCCACCCTAAATTTTTTTCCCTTACATAAACCTCTCCCACCTATGATTTTCGAACACTTTTCTATATTTTTCCTATTAAAATCGAGCGCCCCTCTAATTTTTTCTTTATTTTCGCACTTTACTTGCCACCCGACAAAAACTCATCACCCCGACCTCTTCCAACCCTCCTACCATGCTCATATAAACCCTAAGACACTCCCCTAACACCTCGGTACCTTCTCAAGGAGTATCAGCCCCTAATTTGGTCTTTACGAGGCACGAAAGGCACCCGAAGTCGACCGAACTTGTGCTAAATTCGTCACAGCAGGTTAGTCGACTTCTAGATGAGGTTTTATCTACTTTTTCTCATCCAATTTTCCTCAAACATAAACTAAATGTTACCTCTATGTGTCTGCTTCAAACTCTAATCGATGGATCACATAGTTCTAAGCGGTTTGTCCGTGGTATCGATTATACGACAAAGTCTAGAATCGATGAGTTATGTTACGAATAGTCTTTTGCCTATCTAAGGCCAGTTTTGATCCTTCTAATATTTTTATTCAGAAACTAGACATTGAAATTTTTCCATGCATATCTATTTGTTAGATTTTAGTTCGTTTTTCTATTTTTTAAAACTCCTAATATTTGTCGTAACACCGAGCTCCGAACAATTCTATGTTCTTTGTGTCCAAAAGTTCCAATACTTCATAAAACTCTATTAAAGTATTTGTTGTGCAAGGTTTAATGTTAAAACCACTATTTTAACTAATTTTTAGAATTTGTACAGAATTTGATATTTTAATTAATTATTATTTTGGGGCTAAATTAGTAGGTCGAGTTGTGGTATCAATGTGTTGTATTGACATAGGACCTATTGTGGAAGAGTTCCACCATTGAAAACGTAATTTTGGTAATATATATGTATTTATAAAAAAATTTCAGAATTTAAATCTATTATTTTTATTATAGTTATAATTATTTTTATAAGGGAAGTTGGTACTTATATGTTAGATAGTGTTGTATCACCGTTATGGCAACGAGTAGACATAGATATAATATAATCTATATATAGTAAGAAGAGATAGAATATTAATAATAGTGAATTATTATAGGTGATCTTGGAAGGAGTGACGAGGACACCAGAGTTGGTCAGGCCTACCCTCAAACAACAGTTACAGGCAAGTATACATTGCCGTGGTTACATATTGTTTCCTTTTTTCATTCTTGTTGTTTATTTTGATTAGTATTGCATGACGTAGGGACATCGATATTTAGTGTCCATTTTATAGATGAGTACCAATGTCATGACGATGACACCGAGTATTGATATTAGGCGTTTCGTGCATATTGACGTGTCCATTGACACGATTGACCATAGGACACCGACACATTCACGATACGAGGTTTACATGACTATTTGTGGTATCGACCTCGTACTAGCATTCTAGATTGTTCATCATTATTGCTATTATTATCGAGATGACTGTACAGACTTGACATTTCTAGATTCTAGACATGGGATTGGGGAGAACTTGACTAAAGTATCAGACCAATTATCGTGTGGCCTGTTGTTTAGTGACCATTTAGCTCTGTAGCAGAGTAGAGGATTATCATTGTCGAGAATTGATTGTCCTTGGTCCCAAGATACAGTACTGGGGACAATATCCTTCTAAGGTGCTTTTGAGCCTTAATAGAGAGGTCTGGTATTCTAGGAGAGTTTCTCACTTGCATAGCACATAGAAGGATATAGTAGACTGCCTTAGTTCATATTTTCATATCTGTACCTTGGCATGCCTATTATGTACCTTGCTAATGCCCTGAGGACCTTGTGATCTCTCCAGGTATTCGACTAAGCGGAGTTAGTTGCTGATCATGATGGTTGCTATTTACGGTTTCAAGTATCTCTTACGGTTACATATTCATATATGTTTAATTATATTTTGCTTGTTAGCCTAGTATTTGTAGACTCATGTTATTCTTTCGAGTCTATTCGGACAAATGTAGCATAGGGTACACACTATGTTATATCTTGTTCATTCTTGTATTCTGTGTAACTGTGGATTTAGACATAGAGATATTATTGATCGGTATAGATAGTTGGTCATTACTATACAGCTTATACGTACTCGAGCTGGGTCGAAGTCCTCTCAATACGTAGCTGGCATGTATATGGTCTCCTAGTCCTACGTATTTTAGGACTGGAGCGTTACTTGTTTTGGTGGTAACCAATACAGGTCAAAGCAGATCATTTCGGTTATGCAACTGTGCCGAGCGAGCCTGCGATAGGATAGTATATTAGGATCTCAATCCATAATTGCTTTGAAAATTTATTTGAGTTCCTCTATTGTCCTTGGAATTTAAAAATTGCATTCGATCATCTTTCTTGAACTTCTTGTCTTGGACTCTCGTGTTTCCCTATTTCGGAAGGACATACTTGATGAATAATTTAGATTATATTTCATCATTTGATAGAACGTAGTTGATAGAGGTGTGTTAAAAGGGAATTAGTTATCTAAGGTAGTAAGGTCTGGATAGACGCCTCAATTAGATAGACTGAGTAGATCGGACTGGCAAAATAGAATTCTTATAGGCGACTTAACCCTAAAAAGAGAATCTAGCATCAAATGGCTACACCCATTCTACCACCACCTATCATATAGATATGTTATATAGAGATAAGCTAGAGGTATAGTATGGTTTAAGTGAGGATTAGTAAGGAAGGCAAGTTATGTTTCTCAGTCATGATGATTGAAGTAACTGATGGAATATATGGTAGAATTTTAGAGTTAGGTACGGGTTCCCAAATAGAATATGATCACCCCAATGAAAGACTATAGTTGAAAAAAATTCAAAAGTCTTGTTATGGATAGGATAATTTGATAAGGTACTGTAGAATCATTCAAGACAATTTTAATGTTACTATAAGGTTTAAAAAATATTTATTGAAGGATATAGAAAACATGATGGTATGCATATGTAAAGTTACCGTGGGTACTGACCTGAAGGATCTTTACTAGGGAGATTCTTATCAAAGGAATTAATCAAAATGATGCGTGATGACTGGTTGAGCCATGGTATTGATCTAGGAATATTTGTTTGAATAATGGCAAGGACGGTATTAGACAAGATATACTATTACATACATATGAGGAATAGCTTGAAAGGACCTATTAATAACCATGACTAGAAGATCAGTCAATGACTAAGTGGTTGTCAAGGTATCATATATATATATATATATATATATATATATATGCATTGTCTAGCATTAGCATGCCCATTACCAAGTAGACAAGCATCGAAGGGTTAGGATAGCACTTGGGATCCGCTACGGCCATTACCAGTTTGTTGATGCCTTTTGGACTAACAACTGCACCTGCAATATTTATGCAATTGATGAACAAGGTGTTACATTAATATTTATACTAGTTGTAATAGCTTTGATTATATTTTATCATAAGATAGAAGCTACATTAGTAAAATTTCTTAGGATGTTGATTATCTAAGGTTTGTATGAGTAGGATAAAGCCACTATACTAGAAAGACCAATTAGAACATAGTGGCATTCTATTTTATAGGAGTTTTAGTAGAAAAACCCTCTTAGTCGATTGATAGGCATCCCTACACATGCCAGACCGATAGGGTAAATTAGAAGTTATATATCCATAGAGAGTTGTTAGATAATATGAATACAATTTATCTTGAATACTAGTATATGATTAGAGATTAGGCCGTTGAACTTGGTGTTAGTTATAGTGCCTTAAGAAAATATGACCCCCATTGTGGTAGATTTTAGGAAATTTTGTTATGAATAGAATGACTTGGTAAGCCATGTATTTAAGGTAGGACCTAAGCTTGTGTAGAACCATTATTGTAGGAATTTTTATTTGAAGAAGATACGAATCTATGCTTTACATGACTAGGTAAGCAGCTAAGGTGGGTATAATTTCATAAATACTCTTCCAAGGCATAAGTTAGAGTATGAAGCATAACCCCAACAAGCAAACATAGAATTATTAGACTGAATCTTGTTATCTTTTGTCTAAGATAGGGCTTAGATTAAAAGTACTAGAGGAATTATAATCTAACGATAGTGTCAAGATGGTTAGTAATCTAAACGTGTTAGATAGAGTAAGAAGATCTAAGTAGAATGGACGATCATCTCTATACATGGTAAGACTAGTCTTGAAATAATCTATCAAAGGATAGGACTAGAAGGATGACCAATAGGGATATATAGCCGTCTAGTTCAACCTTGGCCTTTACCCCACAGATGGGCATACTTGTAAGGATTGTATAGATTGTTTATAGGTAGAAAAAAGTGGATCGCTAAGTGAACCATTATAGAAGTTGGTGATATAACTTAAAGGAATATAGTATATAGTTTAAGAATTGACAGAGTTACAAAAAAATTATGAATTTTATATGGTTAGTCACATATAAAGGTGTAAGAGCCAAGTTAGAAGCCTTACCTCTAGATTTGTAATCCTTTGGTAATCTAAAACGTATTGGAGAAGTGGCATATCATCGTACATTACCCCCATCATTAGAGGGCGTACATGATGTATTCTATGTCTCACAGTTGAAGAGGTATATGACTGGTCCCAGTCATGTGGTCGATCATTCCAAGATCATAGTGGGACCCGGCCAATCATATGAGGAGCATCCAATTGTTAACTTGGATACTAGTAAGAAGACGCTTAGAGGGCAGAAGATTAGATTAGTTCGGGTTGCATGGAAGCACCATTATCCAAGAGAGTCTACTTAGGAGTGAGGAGATTCCATCCGGGAGCGATATCCGCATCTATTAGCGGATTCCGATAAGTTTTAAGCTTAATTATTCTTATTTTATAGATTTTTATATGATAGTGTTTTTTTAATTTCAAGGACGAAATTTTCTAAGGTTGGTAGGTTGTAAGCACCCTAATTTTTGGAATTTATTTTTAATTATTTTATATGGATATTTTAAATATTAAAGTCAATAATGACTATATTAGTAGTTTACCATAGCTTTGAATTTTGAAGCACAACAAATATCGATTTCTCAAATCCAATTCTATATTTAAATTCTAGACACGTCCACCTCCAGTTTGACATATCATGTCCTATCTAAATTTGTTCCCCAACATCCTTTTGACTTCGCATAATTTTGTGTCCACTTAGGCCATTAAGACTATTCAAATTTTTAGCCCCAAGTTCCAACTTGAGATCGGAACTCGACATAGATCAGAATCGTATGTGTCACTACCACATTTTAGCTTGTGGGTATTTTGGTCATTTGATGAATTTTAAATTTATTTTAATTTATTGAATTGGTGATTTCTATTTTTGACTTTAGCTAATTGAGACTTTGTAGACCAACCTAGAAGTTGACCGTAACTATGGTGACTTGGTTAGCAAGGTGTGACCCTAGTCTAACTTAAGTCAACCCTATTTTAGTCACTTAGAATCTAGATTTAAATAGGAGAAATTAAGAATAGGTGCAATGACTTGTGACTTAAGGGTTAATTCCATGACTTATGCAACTTAGCCCATAGGCCCATTAGTGAAACCCTAACCCTAACCAACCCATACATGGCCGACCAACCTAGGAATCCTCCCCTATTTAAACACTCATTCACTTGTTCTTGCCTCTTTTGTGCTCAACCAACTTTCATGAAGGAAAGGTAAATCCCCATTTTCCCAAATTTATATTAATTCCATTTTAAATTCTTTTTCATCCAAATCTTTTGCAATAGTTTCTAATCACCCTCTATTTGATGTTCGTGGAGAGTGATTTCAGTTTTTGAGCAATTTGGAGGTTTGGCTAGCAACGGGAACCGTTTGATTTGTGGCTTTTTCTTGATCTTTGCAACCTATAGGTAAACCCTTCAAATTTCATTTTTAATTCTATTTTTCTTACATGGTAGCCTAGATCTAGGTGTCCCCTAGCCGTAAAGAAGGTTTGGTGTCATTTGCATGTGGTTTCATGTCCGTATCGGACACGTATCAACTTCCTAGTCTAGGTGTTTGATGAAATGCCACACTCATACATTTTTTGTTATTTTTGAAATATGGTTGATAGGATTTGTAGTGCATGGTGTCGTGTGTGTTTTAGTGTCAGTTTCGAGTCGATTCTGTGTCGTGTCGAGTCTGTACAGTGACACGAACACGCTGCACAGGCCAGCGCACACTTCTTTGCTGCTCGGGGCCTCGTGCTCACTACACAGGGCACATGGCGACCTAGGATTTGGCATCAAGGAGGGGGCAATGACTGACATGTTAACCCCAAGTCTCGAGTCGAGTCGTGTTGTGTCGGACACGGTATTGGGCCCACACTGGCCACTGCCTACAGCATGTACGTGACACAGGCACCACTGACACGGGTCTCGTGTCGCATCCTGGAGTCTCGTGGACGCAGTACAGGGTGTCAGTATCGAAGCCCTAATAGTGGAAAACCTAGGTGCACACCCACGTGTTGTGTCGTGTCCTAGACGCGAGTGCACGCGTGCACGAGACATCGTGTTTGTGTATGCACGAGAGTGGTTCGTGTTGAATGGACACATCGTATCCGGCTCTGGGTGACATGAGTTGACTCGAGGGACACATGCACATGTGTGTATTTCATTACCAACCCTTAGTTGTAGATTATTGTTTGAATTTAGCCTTCGATTTGTATTTTCTCCAATGTTCTGATACTCATGTTCACTGTTTTGGGTTTTCTGAAATTAAATATATTTCAAACAAATTTCCATGATTAATTTGCAATATTATTAATCCCCATATGTCTGAGTATTAGTTACATGATTAGGTTTGATGTTAACACAGGAATTGGGATTTCGAATGGGTTTCTGAATGTGTAAACTGGAAATATAAACTGTCAATTTGAACTCTAAGAGTATCCTGAGAACACATGTGTTTTGGCACTGTTTTACTAAGATTATGTTCACAGTGATTTTGACACACATTACTCTATTACTTTCTGTCACATTGACACACACAACTGTTCACTACATACACATATTGATACATTGCATTGCTACCTACTTGAATTCCTGAGAACTGAAATTCCCTAAGTTAATACACTGCTATCACATATGCATTCACTGAATTTGAGTACATTCAAACACACACACACCTATCTAAAGTGTTAACTGTTAACTGTCAATATGAAAATTGTCATTGTGTACCATGTTTCCTGAGAACCCTATCTCCTATTGTCACTCACACATACTCATTTACACTTTTAAATCTGAATTGTATTGACACATTCACCACACCACCACTGCTATCTAAACACACACTATTTTTTATACATATTCACACACAACTAGCCTATGGCATGTATCACACACGTACACAACCTTATCTACTGTACATTGTTCCTGTTATCCTATTAACACACACACACATTGAACACAGAGACACACATGGCTGACACTCACACACTCTTCACTGATGTATGTACATACACTCAACCATGTTGAAACACACATATGCCTATTTACCCTATCACACTATATATAAATATATATATTATCTATATGTTTGATTTGATATATATATATATGTATATAATATTTATATTAATTTAGTGTATATATGTGTGAAATCTATGTATGGCCTATAGGCTATATATGGCATAGCCTATGTAGATTCATAGGTAATAGCCTATATGTTAGCATGACTGCACATGTGGATTGGTGTTGGTAGACTGGTATGACTTTGTGATGGTGTGTGCTTGCTAGAATAGGCTGACTAGGCTTAGTGAGACTTGTTTGGGTTAGGCTTGATCTAGTTGACCTAGTTTGACTAGTTGACTAGAGTTGACCAAAGATTGACTTTAGCCTAGATTGACCCCAAACATCATATAGATGCATTGTAGTAGTCTATTTTTCTATTTTAGACATGTAGTGACTTGTACTGTTCTATAGGAGCCAGACACCACTCCTCGGACAGTATATTCTCTTCAGATATTCAAGATACCAGGCGAGTACATTCTCTGATCATTTTATATCTTTTTTTATTATATTTCCTACTTTAGATTACTTTACTTGATGCTGACACGTTGGTAACATGGATTAGTACTATATGGATCTTTTTATTAGATGTAATCTCCCTCGGGAGCATCAGATACTCATGTTGCGTGTGTTTCACTTACATCATGTATCTCATACTTCTATTACCATGAATCTTCATGTATCAGCTTGTGATTCCTGTACTCTCATGAATCACAGAGCCTTCATGAATCTATTCATAAATTACTCTTCATGAGCCAAGTAGTATAGTCATGAATCTTAACGTAACTTGACTGGATCCTTGTGTATTGATTGGGGATGGAGGAGTAGAACTGAACATGTGAATAATTTCAAAGTAGTATAGTCATGAATCACCTCTTTAGTATAGTCATGAATCACCCTACAGCTGTTCACATGTTCATCTTGTACTCTGAATCACTAGTCACGTATTAGTTCTCTTATATATTGTAGCTATTTACTTACCGTCTCTCTTTTATATCATGTTGTTCTTCAGTTTCATGTATCTTACTCTCTAGCATGTTTATATTTCCTAACCTGTTATGATTTACATGAGATATATTGTGCTCACTCATGTCCTGACTGGATCTGTTGAAAATATTATAGAGGATGAGGACGAGGCACTTTGTACCACATATTACGGGACTACCCTAGAGGACTGTTGTGACATGGATCAGCAACAGGACCCCTTAGCAGTGGATGACACACCACTAGTTTAGATTAGTGATTATCAGTTGTACTTATTTACACTGTGGATTACTGTATTTGAGATTTGGGATATTTTCTGGATTTGTGTTATCTTAGACACTTAGACTTCTATCTGTTTGTATCTCTGTGGATTTTATTTCATATTTATCTATCTTATCGTTTCTACCTTAGATGTGATTGAGACTGTATTCTGCTATGTCACCTCCATTCGGAGTGTATATACTGTACAGGTACCTTATATTGTTAGATGATTGACCTAGGACAGTGTTCTACCGTCGACACTGCAGCGTAGCCTGGACGTACCCACTTCTTATGCCCTTACTCAAGGGTGCAGGTCGTAACACATTTTTAGTGGTAGCCCATACAGGTCTAGTTTTATGTAGTGGTATTCGAACTAAAGTATCACTACAGCCTGCAGTAGGATTAGGATATTTTGAAGGTACTCAATCACACTACAAAAACTCCTTATCAGATTCCGTATATCTATATTTTGCTGTTTATTGTCTTCCTTTGAATATAAACTATCCTTCCTTGATATTTCGACTCATTCTCAGAAATTGTTTTCTTGTTTGATCTGTGTATCTAGGATGGTCGAGACGAGATTGAATCGCCCCGGACCGTGGGACGGTACAGAGGGGTCTGCCACCTCTCATCCTCAGCAGCCAGTTTCCGGTACCGCAGCACCAGTGCAGCCCTCAGGAGTGGGTGTTTCAGCTCTTTTGGAGGAGCACCTCCAGCAGTTAGGATGCAGAGCCTGGTGATTCCTGAGATCCTTCCGCCGTAGCAGCCTCCACCTGCGGGAATGGTAGATGCTGCTTATCTGTTCTCCTTCGTGGAGAGGATTCTGGAGACACATCAGCAGTAGTAGCAGCGTCAGACTGTCGACTTTCATCTGAGATCGACGAGGCACATCAACTGGTCCGTACGACTGTGGAGATGGTTTCTGATCAGGGGGCGCAGTAGCAACCTCGCCGGAGGGAGAAGGATATCCAGGACTTCCAGAAGATGCATCCTAGAGACTTCCTTGGCACCGAGGGCATTTACTATGCAGATGATTGGATTGAGTATATCGAAGAGATTTTTTGGCTGGCGGAGATACCAGCCAGACTTCATATCGAAGCGGCGGGCAGTCAGATGCAGGACTTAGCCCGTACTTGGTACCAGACAGATCCTCGAATAGGAGTAGAGGGTCAGACTTGGGAGGAGTTTAAGGAGCTGTTCAAGGAACAGTTCTTTCCAGATGTGGCACTATGAGGCATTGAGGCACAGTTTGAGAGTCTGGTTCAGGGGAACCAGACAGTTGCTGAGTACGTCAGAGAGTTTTGTCGGTTGGCCAGGTTTATTAATGATCTGACGGAGAAGACGAAGGCTAGAAAGTTCCATCGAGGGTTGATCAGGGAGGTTCGGTCACTGACTAAGAGTGACCGAAATGCTATCTTCGCGGAGATCTTCACTGGAGCTATGGCAGCGGAGGACGACCTAGAGTTGAAGCTGAAGAGAGGTCGAGACTTCCAGGGAGCCAGCAGCAACAGGGGTCAGGCCAAGAATCCTTATTTTTAGCACCAGCAGCCACAGCAGTTCCAGCAGCCGCCGAGGCAGGTGCATCAGCAGCAGTTCCAGCAGCAGGGTCGGGCACCTTTTCAGTAGGTGCAGTATCAGCAACCGAAGGTGCAGTACCAGGCACCCCGATAGCAGGCCATCAGTTGCACCTTCTGCAAGAAACCCGGGCACGGGTGGAACGACTGTAGGAAGAGGCTTGGAAAATGCCTGATTTGTGTATCATCGGACCATTAGATGAGAGACTGTCCAGTAGCATCGATGCGTCCAGCATGAAGAGGAGGTGGAGGAGCCAAGGATCCAGCAGGCCAGCAGAAGGGACCACTGCAGGCTCAGCAGCAGACGTTCATCCAGCATCAGCAGCAGGCTCGGGGAGGTCAACAGAGGCGAGCATTCGCCATGGCGACCGAAGATACAGAGGCCATTGGAGAGTTGATTGTAGGTTCGGTTCTTCTCGACTCCATTCCAGCTTTCGCCTTATTTGATTCTAGGGCTTCCTACAGTTTTGTATCGGTATCATTTACTATTAGACACCGCCTTGTATCTGAACCATTGCCTAGGACCTGCAAGATCACGACCGAAGGTGGTGTTATCCTCGTGAGTGATGTTTACAGAGGGCGGAGTGTTATTTTGGGAGGCCGAGAGTTGGAGGTGAGTCTGCTCGTCATGCCACTATCGAACTACGATATTGTATTAGGTATGGATTGGTTAAGCAGGCATCACGCTAGCATAGATTGTCGATGGGGTAGAGTTCTGTTTGGAGCGCTAGAAGAGCCGAAGTTCGAGTACACCCGACGGCAGGTGGAGCAAGACAGCAGACTTTTCTGCGGGGCTTCAGTTGAGTAGCAGGTGGCTCCACATCCTTTGATTGCAGAGTTCATGGACGTCTTTCTGGAGGAGTTGCCAGGACTTCCACTAGACATGGATGTTGAGTTCTCGATAAACTTGGTTCTCGGAGCGGTACCGATTTTTCAGCATGTCTATCGAATGAACAATAGTGAGTTGGTGGAATTGAAGAAGCGGCATACGACAGCTCCGATTCTAACATTGCCATCAAGTTCAGGAGGGTTCACTATCTATAGTGACGCTTCAGGGAAGGGGTTGGGTTGTATCTTGCAGCAGAATGGAAAGATGATTGCCAATGCTTCTATGCAGTTACGTTCCCATGAGAAGAACTACCCTATCCACGACTTGGAGTTGGCAGCAGTGATTTTTGCTTTGAAGTTGTAGAAACACTACTTATATGGAGATATGGTTGAGATCTTCACATATCATAAGAGCTTAAAATATGTGTTTACCCAGAAGGAGCTCAACACGAGGCAGCACAGATGGTTAGAGCTGATGAAGGACATCGACATCTCGCTACAGTATCACCCAGGGAAGGCTAACGTGGTTGCCGATGCCTTGAGTAGGTATCCGACAGCCATGTGTTGGACTATGGATCGTCACTTGCTAGCAGACTTAGAAAGCCTGGGGATTGAGGTGATTGTGCCTGGAGTTCAGATGCAGATATGGGGCCTTCAGATTCAGTCGAACTTGATGGAGAGGGTCAAGCCGACACAGTTCAAGGATGTTGTTCTGCAGTGTATCCGAGAGCAGGTTCGAGCAGGGCTGGTGGATGGTGAGTTTTCTCTTGCAGCAGATGGCGCTTTGAGGCACGGTTCCAGGCTGTGTGTTCCTAGTGGAGATCTTAGGGAGCAGGTCATACAGGAGGCTCACAGATATTAGTACTTTATAGATCCTGGTGCCAACAAGATCTATAGGGATTTGAGAGAGAACATCTGGTGGTATGGGATGAAGCGGAAGGTAGCTCGCTTCGTAGGCAAATGCTTGGTCTGTCAGCAGGTCAAGGCAGAGAGGCAAAGGCCAGGAGGTTTGTTGCAGATATTGACCATTCCAGAGTGGAAGTGAGAGGATATCACGATGGATTTTATTTCTATATTGTCGCGTATACCAGGAGGAAAATATACAATTTAGGTCATCGTAGTCAGGTTGACCAAATCGGCCCACTTTTTGCCATTTAAAGTGGGTACGTCTACTGAGAGGCTTGCAGAGATGTACATGCGACAGATTGTCAGGATTCACAGAGTTCCGGTCAGCATCATCTCAGATCGGGAGACTCGCTTTACTTCCCATTTTTGGCGGAGTCTGCAGACTAGTTTGGGCACTCAGCTCAAGTTTAGTACTGTATACCACCCCTAGATGGATGGATAGTCAGAGAAGAATATTCAGACGCTTGAGGACATACTGCAGACATGCGTCTTAGATTTTGGAGTATCCTAGGAGGATCACCTACACTTGGTGGAGTTTGCTTACAACAACAGTTATCAGTCCAGCATTGAGATATCACCTTTCGAGGCTCTGTACGGGCGTAGATATCGTAAACCTTATCTTGGGATGATGTTGGAGAGTGAGCTTTATTGGTACCTGAGATGGTTGTTGATACAGCCGAAAAGGTGAAGCTCATCAGGGACAGACTTCGCGTGGCACAGGACAGACATCGGCACTGGACTGATAGTCACCGGAGGCCTTTGGAGTTTGAGGTACAGATCAGAGATAGGATTAGAAGTAGGTTGTTGTTTATTTTTGTTGTTTGATCATGTTTGATTATTAGTAACTTGAGACCTTGTTTATGTTTAGGTCGGAGACATGGTTTTTCTAAGGATATCTCTGACTCATGGTACCATACGTTTTGGTGGAGGTGGGAAGCTTAGCCCGCACTTTATCGGACCTTTCGTGATCAGCGGAAGAGTCGATGACGTAGCAGACAGGCTAGACTTGCCACCTGTACTAGTGGGTGTCCACAACGTATTCCACGTATAACAGTTGAGATGGTATGTGGTTGATCCTAGCCATGTACTTGACCATTCGGAGATTGAGCTGGGACCTACTCTCAGTTATCCAGAGCAGCCAGTGGAGATTCTGGATCTTCGAGAGAAGGTACGGAGAAACCAGGTGATACCCTTAGTTTGCGTCGCATGGAGGTATCATTCTCCAGGAGAGTCTACCTGGGAGCGGGAGGATGAGAAGCGCGAGCGATACCCTTATCTTTTTGGACCTTAAGGTATGATTGTCTATTCTTCTCATCAGTTTAGTTTCGTCTTTTAATTTCGAGGACGAAATTATTTTAAGGAGGGTAGATTTGTCACTACCATATTTTAGCTTGAGGGTATTTTGGTCATTTGGTAAATTTTGAATTTATTTTAATTTATTGAATTGGTGATTTTTATTTTTGACTTTAGCTAATTGAGACTTTGTAGACTAACCTAGAAGTTAACCCTAACTATGGTGACTTGGTTAGCATGGTGTGACCCTAGTCTAACTTAAGTCAACCCTCTTTTAGTCACTTAGAATCTAGATTTAAATAGAAGGAATTAAGAATAGGTGCAATGACTTGTGACTTAAGGATTAATTCCATGACTTATGCAACTTAGCTTATAGGCCCATTAGTGAAACCCTAACCCTAACCAACCCATACATGGCCGGCCAACCTAGGAATCCTTCCCCTATTTAAACGCTCATTCACTTGTTCTTGCCTCTTTTGTGCTCAACAAACTTTTAGGAAGGAAAGGTAAATCCCCATTTTCCCAAATTCATATCAATTCTATTTTAAATCCTTTTTCATCCAAATCTTATGCAATAGTTTTTAATCACCCTCTATTTGATGTTCATAGAGAGTGGTTTCAATTTTTGAGCAATTTGGAGGATTTGGCTAGCAACGGGAACCGTTTGATTTTGTCACGACCCGTACCCTAGAGTAAGGGCACGAAAAGTGGGTACGTCCAGCCGACGCCGTAGTGTCGGCGGTAGAACGCTGTCCTAGGTCACAACATCTAACAATATAATTCTAAGCAGTTTATACTCCCCGAATGGGGGTGACATAGCAGAAAGTAAACTCAATCACAACTAAGAAAGATGAAGCACGATTTGATATAGAACTCAAAGAAATATAGATGATCAGAAGAGTCTAAGATAACATCTCAGCAAACATCCAGAAATACAAGTCTCAACTACTGAATATAAAAGAATATATACAATCTAGATCTCAGTGAAAGAAATAAAGTCTAACTAAGCTAGTCTCAAGACAACATAAGTAAGATAAAGCCTAACTAAACTAGTCTAGGCAGTAGGGGTAATGTCATCAGCTAGAGCTGGGTCCTCCTGAGAGTCCAGCTCATAAGTGTCGTCTAGGGCTGTCCCATAGAAAGTATCCACACAGGCCTCCTCCTCGTCCTCTGTAATATTTTCAACAGGTCCAGTCAGGACAAAGCGAGCACAATACACCTCAACAGTTCATAGCAGGTTAGTAAATATAATCATGCAGTAAAGTAAGATACAGGAACTGAAAGAAATACAGAATGAAAATAGGGAGAGAACTGTAATAGAAATATCTACTATAAGTAGAGAACTGACAGTGGCTAGTGAGTCAGAGTACAATATAAACATGTGAATGGCATAGGAGATTCTGATGCTACACTACGGAAAGATTCTGATGCTACACTACTTGGATATTATTCACAT
Organism: Iris pallida; assembly: GCA_029216955.1. Classification (NCBI taxonomy): domain Eukaryota; kingdom Viridiplantae; phylum Streptophyta; class Magnoliopsida; order Asparagales; family Iridaceae; genus Iris; species Iris pallida. The sequence continues at coordinate 6,204 of JANAVB010030673.1, read as the reverse complement.
GTCTACTTCTACTCCCCCGTACCCCCAATTAATACACAAGGATCCAGCTAGGTTATGTTATGATTCCATGCAATGGCCTACAAGGGGTGATACATGGTAGGCCCATAAATGGGTGATTCTAGGAATGCCCATAAATGGGAGATTCAAGGAATGCCCATAAATGGGAGATTCAAGGAGACTCTGTGATCATGAGAGTACATGTCACAAGTGATCAATGAACCATGAAGCATAGTGATACACAATGTAAGTGAAACGCACAGAACATGTAGTATCCAATGCTCCTGAAGGATAACATCTCAAGAAGGGGTCCATATAGTACTAATCCGTGTGACCAACGTGACAGTATCAAGTAAAGTAATTTAAAGCAGGAAAATAATTCTAAACAGGATATGAAATAATCAGAGAATGTACTCGCCTGGTATCTGAGTGTCCAAGATGAAATTATTGTCCGAGGAGTGGTGTCTGGCTCCTATTTAGAACAGTACAAGTCACAACAAGTCTAAAATGATAACAAGATGCAATTCAATGCATTCTACATGAATCTAGGTCAATCTAGGCCAAAGTTAACTCTTGGTCAACCTTAGTCAACCAAGAAGTCAAACCTAGGTCAAACTATGGTCAAACTAGCCAAACTAGGTCTAAACAAGTTAATCTAGGCTCATCAAGTCTAAACTAGTCTATCTAGTCCAATCTAGACTCAACCAAGTCTAGCCTTGCTAGCACATACATCTCAAGAACAACAAGTCAAAAACAAGTCTAGTTAGCTAGTGCACATAGGACCATAGGCTAAAGGCTATCCACACACATCACATCACTATATACACATAGATAGTCTATTTGTATACACATACATCATATATATTATCCATACATTCATATATGCATATTTGTATCTATATATACATAAGCTCATACGTAAATACATATATACATAGATACATAGAGAGGTAGTAAGATAGGAACTAGGTGTCAAGTGTGTGGTACATAGTGTATAGGTGTCACAGTGTACATGGCAAGTAAGGGTGCAAGTGTGTGTGAACAAAGTTGTCAAGATAGAGTGTATACAAGTGAGTGTGTGTGTGAAGAGTGAGAGTTAAACAATGAGAGAAAATAGTAAATGAAGAACTGGAAATCAGTGAACCCACATGATAGTTAACCTATAAACTAAAACTCAGATTTGAGTTCAACCAATGGCAGTGTTAAGGAGAACTCTTGACAGTTCTCAGGAACTTAAATCTCAGGTTTGAGAGTTCAAACCAATGACAACTCTCAAATGAACTTAATCTCAGATTTCTCATTACATAGATCATAACAAACTCAGATTTAACTCAAAGTGAAATAGGAAATGAAATCAATACATTAACCACTGTTTTCAGTCACTAACTTCAACCCACCAATTTCGATTTCACCTTCCAACCAATTCACACCAAAATCGAAACCTAAGTAGTATATGCATAGACACAACATAATAGGGTCTTAAACCATGTAATTAACAGTATTAACTAAGCTAAAATGTATACCAAAATCCAAATTTGAAAACTGGAAATACATAAAAATACATGTTTCAGTCCAAAATAGTATAAATGGGATTTGATGGGTTAAAACATGTTAAGATGTAAATGTAATGGTTGGTAATGCAAGTATAACCTGTGTACGTGTCTTAGGGCCCAATACGTGTCCACCACAATGTGACACGACGTGTCCAACACGAAATGACCAAAACAGATACACACAGAATATTCATACAGACACTGCATCGTGCACGAGTGCACGCGTGTCGTGCACCCGACACAGGTCAAACCAAATCTCATGCTCGTGCATGGGGGTATGCCTAGGGTCTAGCTACGTGTCCAACACCCTGAATCATGTCCACAGGTGTCGTGTCCAGACTTATCAAGCCGTATTAGTGGCCGAAAACCCACTGTACGCGTGTAGTACAAAATCAGTACACGAGCTCGTGCTCGCTCGACACGACACGGGGACACATGAGACTTGACACACGTGGTGTCAGTCAATGCCCCAAGCCACGTGTCAAGTCATTCGTGTCGAGTCGCCGTGTCCATGGAGAAATTCACCCCGAGTAGCAGGGGAATACTGTAGCCGCGTGCGGGGACTGTGTTCGTGTCCAAATCCTGACACAACACGACACAAAAACAACCTCAAACCAAAAGAAATCCATAAGCAACAATTAACCCTAGAAATCTGTTCAATTACTTTCCTAAAAATAGATCGAAATGCCCTTTGGGGCATTTTAACAAACACCTATGCCTACAGTCGGATACGTGTCAGATACGGACACGAAATGGGTCCTCCTGACACGAAACCAAATCCTACTGTTAGGGGACTCCTAGGGCTAGGCTATCATGCAAAGAAAGCTGGAATTTAATGGTGTTTTATGGTTTTACCTATTGGTGAGCTTTTCAAGAAAAACCCCTTTCTAGAACTTTTTCCTTTGATAGCAAACTCCACCAATTGCTCTTCCACTGAAATTTTCTTCCATAGATAGAAAGTATAGATGAATTAGAACCTAATGCAATTGGTTTTGATTGAAAAGGAATTAAAATGGATTTTCTATGAATTAATGAAGTTGGAAAAATACCTCTTCTTCTCAAGCTTTGTGAAATTTCCTAAAGAGGCTTAACCTAATGGAAGAGACTACTTATAGGGTGGGGTTCCCTAGGCTAGTATGGCCGGCCAACTAAGTTAGGGTTAGGGTTTGGCAATAGCTAATGGGCTTTGGGCTTTATTTCATAAGTTAAGGCTATGTGATTTCCTATTGATCCCAAAACCATGAGTCATGACTTATGACTTATCTATTCTATAGTTAACTTGAGTCAAATGACTAACCATGGGTTAACTCTAGTCTAACTAGGGTTACATGACCTAACCAAGTCCAAACACAACTAGGGTTAGCTTCTAGGTTAGTCTACCAAAGTCAATGCTAGTCAAAGTCAACCTAGTCACCATCATTCAAATAATTCCAAAATAAATCCTAAAAATTTCCATAAATTCAAATAAATTATATTAAATTCAAATAACCTCAAAAATGATAAAAATACTCTCAAACTAAAAATATGGTAGTGACAGATTTGGGGCTTTTTTTGATCTTTGCAACATATAGGTAAACCCTTTAAATTTTATTTTAATTCTGTTTTTCTTGCATGGTAGCCTAGATCAAGGTGTCCCCTAGCTGTAGTGAAGGTTTAGAGTCATTTGCATGTGGTTTCGTGTCCGTATCGGACACGTATCAACTTTCTAGTCTAGGTATTTGATGAAATGCCACACTCATATATTTTTTATTATTTTTGAAATGTGGTTGATGGGATGTGTTTCAGTGTCAGTTTCGAGTCAGTTCTGTGTCGTGTCGTGTCTGCACAGTGACATGAACACGCTGCACAGGCCAGCGTGCACTGTCCTGCTGTTCGGGGCCTCGTGCTCACTGCACAGGGCACGTTGTGGCCTAGGATTTGGCGTCGAGGAGGGGGCAATGACTGACATGTGAGCCCCCAAGTCTCGAGTTGAGTCGTGTTGTGTCGGACACGGTATTGGGCCCGTACTGGCCACTACCTACCGCGTGCATGTGACACAGGCACCGCTGACACGGGTCTCGTGTCGCATCCTGGAGTCTCGTGGATACAGTACAGGGTGTCAGTGTCAAAGCCCTAGTAGTGGCGAACCTAGGTGCACACCCACATGTTGTGTCATGTCGTGTGTCGTGTCCTAGACGCGAGTACACGCGTGCACGAGACAGCGTGTCTGTGTGTGCACGAGAGTGGTTCGTGTTGAGTGGACACGTCGTATCCGACTCTGGGTGACGAGTTGACTCAAGGGACACGTACACATATGTGTCTTTCATTACCAATCCTTAGTTGTGGATTATTGTTTGAATTTAGCCTTCGATTTGCATTTCCTCCAATGTTCTGATACTCATGTTCACTGTTTTGGGTTTTCTGAAATTAAATATATTTCAAACTAATTTCTCATGATTAATTTGCAATATTATTAATCCCCATATGTCTAAGTATTAGTTACATGATTAGGTTTGATGTTAACACAGGAATTGGGATTTCGAATGGGTTTCTGAATGTGTAAATTGGAAATACAAACTGTCAATTTGAACACTATGAGTATCCTAAGAAAATATGTGTTTTGGTACTGTTTTACTGAGATTATGTTCACACTGATTTTGACACACATTACTCTATTAATTTCTGTCACATTGACACACACAACTGTTCACTACACACACACATTGATACATTGCATTGCTACCTACTTGAATTCCTGAGAACTGAAATTTCCTAAGTTAATACACTGTCATCACATATGCATTTACTGAATTTGAGTACATTCAAACACACACACCTATCTAAACTATTAACTGTTAACTGTCAATATGAAAACTGTCATTGTGTACCATGTTTCCTGAGAACCCTATCTCCTACTGTCACTCATGAACACACACACTCATTCACACATTCAAATCTGAATTGTATTGACACATTCACCACACTACCCACTGCTATCTAAACACACACTGTTTTCTATACATATTCACACACATCTAGCCTATGGCATGTATCACACACACACACAACCTTATCTACTGTTCACCGTTCCTGTTATCCTATTAACACACACACACACATTGAACACAGAGACACACATGGCTGACACTCACACACTCTTCACTGATGTATGTACACATACTCAACCATGTTGAAACACACACATGCCCATTTACCCTATCACACTATATGTAAATATATATATTATCTATATGCTTGATGTGATATATATATGTGTATGATATTTATATTAATTTAGTGTATATATATGTGTGAAATCTATGTTTGGCCTATAGGCTATATATGGCATAGCCTATGTAGATTCATAGGTGATAGCCTATGTGTTGGCATGACTGCACATGTGGATTGGTGTTGGTAGACTGGTATGACTTTGTAATGGTGTGTGCTTGCTAGAATAGGCTGGCTAGGCTAAGTGAGACTTGTTTGGGTTAGGCTTGACCTAGTTGACCTAGTTTGACTAGTGTAATTGACTAGTGTTGACCAAAGGTTGACTTTAGCCTAGATTGATCCCAAACATCATATAGATGCATTCTAGCAGTCTATTTTACTATTTTAGACATGTAGTGACTTGTACTGTTCTATAGGAGCCAAACACCACTCCTCGAACAATATATTCTCTTCAGATATTCAGGATACAAGGCGAGTACATTCTCTGATCATTTCATATCGCTTTAGGATTATATTTCCTGCTTTAGATTACTTTACTTGATGCTGACACGTTGGTAACATGGATTAATACTATATGGATCTTTTCATGAGATGTAATCCCCCTCGGGAGCATCAGATACTCATGTCTCGTGTGTTTTACTTACATCATGTATCTTATGCTTCTATTATCATAAATCTTCATATATCAGCTCGTGATTTCTGTACTCTCATGAATCACAGAGCCTTTACGAATCTATTCATGAATCACTCTTTATGAGCCAAGTAGTATAGTCATGAATCTTAACGTAACTTGACAGGATCCTTGTGTATTGATTGGGGATGGGGGAGTAGAACTGAACATGTGAATAATTCCAAAGTAGTATAGTCATAAATCACCTCTTTAGTATAGTCATGAATCACCCTCCAGCTGTTCACATGCTCATCTTGTACTCTGAATCACTAGTCACGTATTAGTTCCCTTATATATTGTAGCTATTTACTTACAGTCTCTCTTTTATATCATGTTGTTCTTCAGTTTCATGTATCTTACTCTCTAGCATGTTTATATTTCCTAACCTGTTATGATTTGCATGAGATATATTGTGCTCGCTCCTTTCCTGACTGGACCTATTGAAAATATTACAGAGGATGAGGATGAGGCGCTTTGTACCACATATTACGGGACTACCCTAGAGGACTATTGTAACCTGGATCAGCAGTTGGACCCCTTAGCAGTGGATGACACACCACTAGTTTAGATTAGTGATTATCAGTTACACTTATCTACACTCTGGATTACTGTATTTGAGATTTGGGATGTTTTCTGGATTTGTGTTATCTTAGACACTTAGACTTCTATCTGTTTGTATCTCTGTGGATTTTATTTCATATCTATCTATCTTATCGTTTCTGCCTTAGATGTGATTGAGACTGTATTCTACTATGTCAGCTCCATTCAGAGTGTATA
>JANAVB010030672.1:30000-38195 GCA_029216955.1 Iris pallida | reverse complement strand
TCAGCCTCACTATATTATTGTTATATTTTATATTAATATATATTTTAATTTTGAGGACGAAATTTTTATAAGTTGGGTAAGATATAATCTCCCAAAATTTTGAAGAATTTTTTTGCATGAATATTTTGTTTGATTAGTTTGTTAATTAATTATAAAGATAGTAATAGTAGTAGCTACTCTCCCAATTTTATATACCATATGATGTTATTATTATTATTATTATATTATTTATTATATTATTATTATTATTATTATTGTGTTGTTGTTGTTGTTGTGGTTGTGGTTGTTATATTTATTTTGTAAATGATTTTTAAATTTATTATAATAAATAGAGGATATCAATACTAAATAAATATAAACCTTTGAAAAAAAAACAAATAGGTTGTAAAATTTCTTGTTATTATTTTACCTTTAGATTATTTAAATATTCCAGGATTTTTAGAATCATTACATTAGATATATATATATATATATATATATTATATATATATAAATAAATAATATATATACTATATATATATATATATATATTATATATATATATATATATATTATATATATATATATAGTTTATTTACATGATTTTATTAATGAAATTATAAAGTATACTCATACTGAATTCCTTTACAAAAATATTATTGTTGTAATAATTGTGAAGAAAAATAATATTGATATATTTCTGTATTTGTGAATTGGGAATTAGATTGAAGAAATCTATATATATATCTATATATAAATATAGGTTTCGAATCTATTTTATTATAAAATTATTTTTCTTCTTACACATTCAGGATATATTTCTTGAGTTTCTGTATACTCACAATAGTATATTGTATTCTCATATATATACACATATACAAATATATTAGAATTTTTTTAAATGGTCTTAAAAATTTTCTAATTAGTTTCACTAATTAATTAGAAATAAGGAAGTTCTAGGGTGAACAGTACCAGCGGTTATTGTTCACCTTCAACCTTTGGAACCTAGAGTCTCCCGAACAGAGACTCTAAATCCAAACCAAGTTGATTCCCAGCAAAATCCTTTCAAATCTGTTACAAAACAAACCTCTATCATCTCTTCTAATTATATGGAACTTAATTTAAATCCTAAATCCCTAATATAAATCTTGAATCTATGTTAAATCGAAATATCATCGTTTAATTATAGCTATAAATACTCTTTGTGCAACCCCTTCGACTTACCATGCCAAATCCCCGCGAACGCCTCAAGACCAAGCACAGACCACCTCACCACCTCTGCCCGACCTTCATCGTGCCGCTGTGGGCTATCTCGCGCCGGCCAACCCCACAAGCAGCAGCAGCGCAGTAACCGCGCGAAGAAGCAGAGCAGCGACAACAGCAACCGCCACCACTTTTCGAGGTACAAATTTCTCCTCAGTCTCTCGACAAAATTGTAAACTGATTTCATGGACTCGATAATAATCCTACCATCTACAAACCCTGGTAATAAGTTAGATATAATTCTTAGTGAATAGTCTGTGAAATTGACCTAAAATGTAGAAAATAATTACGAGTTCTGTTTAGAAAACAAAACATCGATCCATCCAAACCCTTAGTTTGGAAAATAATTTCTGAACCAATGACTACGAATTTTTGAAAACTAATTAAACAGTATTCAAGACAACCTATAGGGAATTACAGCTCTTCTTGCAGATTTGAATTTTGTCAATTGATTGTCGAGTAAATCGATTCAAAGTTTATCAAAAAACTATTTTCAAAATAATAGAAATTTAGTAAATTTACCGATACTGCGTACGCCCTGACAAACCGGGCGATGTGGTCGCAAACCATGTACATCGAAAGGCGCGTATGGATGTTGTCGACGTGTGGGAACTGACGGAACTCGATTTCGTTGTGCGTGCGCGATGAGATCGAAGCGTATCTGTCAAGATATCCCGTATCGGACAATTTGCAAACTAGCCCATAACTTTGTGCATGTTCATCGTATCGAGAAAACTTGCACCAGCAGGACCCTATCATTTTTTGGTCCTGTATGCCATATTGGTCCAATTCTGAGAAGGTCGACCGGAACGCCTTTTTGGCGGGCCCGCGACCCGACCCAACGGGCGAAATTGTGTACAGCCTACCGAAATCTGACTTGGGACATACGGTTGGGTTTATCTCATCAAACCGGACCTATAGACATGTAGTTTGATGACTTTAGAGACCGTAGGTACTGGCACGCTTTTCGGTACAAATGGGTCCAACGACGGCCATCGTTTTGACCCGAAATTACGATTTGCCCCTGTTCCAGAATTGGTCTTTGGGATAGGCATTTGCTAGACATATCTTTTATACCAAACACATTCGTGATGTTTGTTTTAGCATTCGGATCTCTTTATGGATTTTGACTTTCGTGCTGACGATTCTGACTGTTGGATTTTGCTACATTTCGCACCACCCTCAGGCAAGATACCTTGCCATTAGCTGTTATTTTACTTTAGCTCATAATCATGCATTTATTCATCATTTAATTTTCTACAAAATTAACTGTGTGCTATACTGTTATAATTAGAAAGATTTTACTGTATAGGTTCTATTTTCTGTACTTATTATTTTTATGCATATTAACCTTAGATTTAAGGGACCACCCTTGTTTGTGCTGCATACATTAGCCTTGACACGCTTGTGCCACGAGGTTGTGAGTCGCATATAGAACTCAGACATGAGTGACTGGCTGGCCACCAGTACGTATTAGCCGTGCGATAGGATTAACCGCTAATAGAGTTTGCATGCTAGTTTGACTTAGCAGTTATTAGAGGTTATGTGTTGTGGATACAACATTAATAGGCATGAGGCAGTAGGGACAATTCCTTAGCGTATGGGCTACTATACACTTCCCTTTTGTGATCCGGATGCTCCGCTGGAGATACGGTGTGAGATGACCCTTATTTTACTGACGGCCACTGACGTTCTTTAAAACATCATGCTCTTACTGATTGGGTCTCTGGTGCCCCAAGGAGCAATCATGCCGATCCCATTTTAGCCAGGGCCCATGCATTGGAGGATGTTCTTAAAACTGCATACACTTAGACTGGCTAGGCTACCTTATCCGTTAGGTACGAGTACTCTTGGTTTGGGTACTTGTATCTGACTGTGGCTTGGAACAGTAACTTGTCGTGGACTAGTTTGCCACATCTTGTCCTTGTTTGGTTGTAGGTGTGGCTCACTACTCCGATGAGAACGTACTGAACCTTGTTGTGGTCCAGATACCATATATATTGGATTCGTGACTTGGAAAGATACTTCATCGTGGGTTAGTGTGCCATCTCCTGTCCTTGTTTGGTTGGGGGGATGATATGCTAATTCAAGGGTGGAGTATTGGACCATGTTATGATCTGATTGACTTATTATTGAGCAGTATTTATTTAGTTTATATGGCATGATATTATGTATCTTGTTACGTCCCTCTGAGTAGGGTGATACTCCATGTGTGTGTTCTTATCTTTTTACAGGTGTTCTAGCCGAGGCGTGATCTTCTCCATTCCTTCGAAGATGACGTGTCTTGGATCTTTCTTGCTACCTTCGCTAAATTATTTCATGTCTTGAACTTATTTTCTTTTAAATAGTTGGTAGTAGATTTGTCTTCGCCCAACATATTGTATAAAGACAAATCATGGTTATATATGATATCTTTATTTCTTTATTTGTGGATGAGATTAGTTAGCTGTGGTTTTATTGCATTTACATCTTACGTATATTATTATACGGCTAGCATGTCTACGTTCCTAGTCCTACGTATTTTGGGACTGGGACGTTACAGTTAGATACACCTACGAATCCTAATATATAGCAATGCATCTATAATACAATGATTAAAACTGAATTTGAAGCATTGAATGCTCTTATGGTCATTTTGTCAAACATTTGGTGTGTTTATCCGATACTCTCGTGATACGCACTCCAAATAGATCCAAACTTGACCCAAGGCACACCCACATGCTCTAAACCATTAGTATGATCTAATCTACCAATCTTACAAACCTTAGAATACTATTTCGAATTTCCTCCAATTTGTATCAAAATGCAATGGAAAAATCCTTCAACTAGGAAGAGGAGGGCCTCAACTCCTCTCTAATGGCACCCTAGTGCAATGGGGGTCCTAAATGAATGCATCTACACTAATGACAGAAAAATTAGAGGTTTAGAGAGCTCTTACCAATTGGGAGATGGATTTCCAATGTAACGCCCCAGTCCCAAAACACTTAGGACTAAGTACGTAGACATGCCAGCTGCATATACGAAGTATACTCCAATATATGGAAACCTCGTATGTATACATAAGCTATAAAATGCAGTAAACCAAAAGTAGTCTAATCTCATCCACAAAATGAAGGAATAAAAGATATCATATAATCAACTATGAAATATCTTTATACAATATGTTGGGCAGAGACAGATCCACTACCAACCAAAGAAAAGAAAAATGTACATGGAATGGATAGATAAAATGTCTATAAAAGATCTAAGAGCAATCCGCCTCGACAGAATGGGAAGACCGTGATCTTGGCTTGAGCACCTGCAAAACATCACGAAAAGCACACACCTGGAGAGATCACCAGGTCCTCAGAGGGACGTAACAAGAAATCGGAAGAACATTCCATAACTAAATATAAACTGCTCAATAAATAAGTAAATTGAATTATAACATGGTCCAATACGCACCATTGAATTAGCGTACCATCCCCCAACCAAACAAGGATAGGAGATGGCACCGTAATTTATGATGACGTATCTTTCCATGCTATGAAACTAATATGGTATCCAGACCACAACAAGGTTCAGTACCTTCTCATCAAAGTAGTGAGCACCTACAACCAAACGAGGACAAGATGTGTTAAACTAGTCTGCGACAAGTTACTGTTCCAAGCCACGGTCAGATACGAGTACCCAAACCAAAGTACTCATACATAACGGATAAGGTAGCCTAACCGTTCTAAGTGAATGCAGTTTTAAGAACACCCGCCAACGCATGGGCCCTGGCTAAAATAGGATCGGCATGGTCCCCCTTGGGACACCAGAGGACCAATCAATAAGTTCATAACGTTCTGCAGAACGTCAGTGGCCGTCAGTAATCATGGGTCATCTCACACCATATCTCCACCAGAGCATCCGGATCACAAAAGGGAAGTACATAGTAGCCCATACGCTAAGGAATTGTCCTCCCCGTCCAATGCCTACTATGTTGTATCCACAACGCAGAACTTCTATTAACCGCTAAGTCAAACTAATGGTGGAAACACTGTCTGCGGTTAATCCTATCGAACGACTTATACGTACTGGTGGCCAGCCAGTAACGCATGTCCAAGTTCTATATGCGACTCGTGACTTCGTGTCAAAAATGTGTCAAGGCCTATGAATGCAACACGACAAGGGTGGCCCTTAAATCTAAGTTCAATATATAAGAAAATAATACATAGCAGGAAATATAACTGGATAGTAAGATTTTATCAAGTTATGCCATGTATCACAGTTTATTTTATAAAAAGTAAATAATAAAAAATTGCAAGGTATCTTACCTGAGGTTGTGCGCAGGAAGGGCGACGTCCAATATCTCGAATCGACAGAATAATGAAGCACAGAAGGTCACATAACGTCCTCGGATGCTGAAATAAACACCAAAAACGTTTCTAGAATAAGAAAAATAGCAGAAATAGACTACCCAAAAGTCCAATTCTGGCAACAGGGGTAAAATTATAATTTTGGGTCAAAACGATGTCCGCCGTTTGACCCGTTTTGCACCAAAATGTGTGCCAGTATCTACGGTCTCTAAAGTCGTCAAACTACATGTCTAAGGATCCAGTTTGAGGAGACGAACCCAACCGTATGTCCAAAGTTGGATTCCGGCAGGCCGTGCACAAATTCGCCCGTTAGAGCGGATCGTGGGCCCCTCAAAAAGTGTTCCGGTCGACCTTCTCAGATTCGGACCAAACTTGGCATACAAGATCAGAAAAATGATTCGGTCCTGCTGGCGCAAGTTTCATGTCGATCCAACAAACGTGCACGAAGTTATGGCCAAGTTTGCAAGAGGTCGATACGGGGGTATCTTGACGGATACACACTGGTTTCATCGCGCACGTAACGAAATCGAGTTCTGTCAGTTCCCACACGTCGACAACATCCATACGCGCCTTTCGATGCATATAGTGCATGACCACGTCGCCCGGTTTATCGGGGTGCACGCCATATCGGACTGATTTTTCTAATTTTTTGTTTTCGAAAACAGTTTTTCCTAAAGTTTGGAATCGAAAATATTTACATTTAATAGATTAAAAATTAAACTGTCAGAAGAGTTAGGAAGTGCTACATATGGTCTACAACTTTGTCGAGGAAGATTTCAAAGAATCCTAATGGTGTGCTCTGAATTGGTTTACAAACATGGGTGCAAGAGAGTCATTATCGGTCATTAGTGATCGTGGATTTTGGTCGACTTCACGTCGATTTCCCCAGCATATATGTTCGCTACATCCAAACCTACTTACTAGGGCTTGGAGAGGGTTACATAGGCTCTCTAAAGAATCAACAATATTCGAATATGATCGAGCACAGAAGGAGAAATCTGGTGAAGAAATTGGTACCTTGTGGGTTGCTACGACAGAGCAGTGCTCTGTTGCTTGCGGCTGCTGTTGTTGCTCGCGACGCTGGTCAAACATGGCGGTGTCACCGGCGGTGGGTGGCTGCCCAGGGGTCGGCAGCATCGGTGGGTGAAGGATCGCCATGGGTTGGCTTGAGGGTTTAGGGTTTGAAGGTTGGATGCAGCCCTCCTTTTCTTCGTTTGTGTGTGTGCGTATATATATATATATATATATATATAATATAATATATATATATATATCTATATATATATATATATATCAATCTGTGGCAGCATCCCTTGGGGTCACGGTTGCCTACTTGTGGGATTAGAAAAGGGGGGGCTTGGGCTTCGAACAGCTCATGTTCCCTTCGGGGAACAGTGGGCTGGGACTTTTTTTTCTTTCTTTCTTATACTATATATATATATATATTATATATATATATATATATATATATATATATATATATAGTATCTTATAATTAATGGCTTATTAATAACGCAATTTAATAAAAATTCATATACCAAGACTTAAAATCAATAGTATATCTGGGTGTATATCATAACCCAAATACCTTAATAGATTCAAGGAAGAAATAAATAAATAATTACATTTAATAATGAAAATAATGACTCTAATATTTTTCTTTTCTATAACTATTTATCTATATAATATGTAAAAAAATCTAAAGAAAATCTAATAAATACCAAAAATTGTAGAAGTATAAAGTAATTTTATAAATAGCAAAATTACATTCTTGGTATAAATAATCATCGGTAACTATAAAGGAAGCTTTGGTTAAAAAAAAATTCTTTTTTTTCTTTTTGTTTAAAAAGTGTCTTAAAATTTACTAATAATCTTAGAAATAATTATTAAATATTAATTAGCAATTAACAAGTAAAAATTTTGTGAAAATAATTTCTCACCTCTCAGCTCATATAGAAAATATTTCTATATAAAGTATTAAAGAAAAGTCACCCAAATTTGCCACAACAAAATTCTCCTATTTAAACAAAATACTAAGAAGTTTTCAAATAATCACCCAAATACAAAAAACATTTAGAAAATTTGAGGGGTCACCCAATGCACAAATCCCTAGATCTAGATCTCCTCCAAGCTCCAAGGGTCCAAGTGCCAAATGCTCCCAAGCTAGCCAATAGAGCCTTAACCTCTTCAAGGGAAAGAAAATGCAATTGGCTTGAGAGAAATTGGACTCAATTTGGGAGTAGGGGAAATTTGGGAAAGAACTACAAATTAGGGTTAGGGTTCCAATGAAAGGGGAAAGAAGGAGGAGTGCTTGCGATTAGTAGCAAGGGGGAGAGCCTAGTGTGGCCGGCCATGATGTTTGGCTAGGGTTTCGTTCATTAGTGGAAAGTGTACAAGGCCCTCCTAAGTTGTCATGACAAGTTCTAAGGAAAGGGTCCATTCTAACTTAGTGTTTTTAGCCTGAAAGTTCAATTGACTATCTAATTAGATATATAACTAAATGAAAATGGATTTTAATTTTGTTAAAATGCACAATCTAGCCTACCATGGTCATGTCTAATCATCTAGTCAAGGTGGTTCTAAGGTTTTACCAAAATAATATCACTAACACAA
>JANAVB010030672.1:0-25000 GCA_029216955.1 Iris pallida | reverse complement strand
CTAAACTAAAAACTGAACTTTAATGTATTAACTGAAATGATGAATTGACTGAACTAAACATAATATGGACTGCATTCAAAGGATAATGCAAATGGATGAACTGTTACAAGGAGTAATCTGGACTGACATCAATGTTAGGGTCTGATACATATAGGAGACGGTCTCAGCACTAAAGGTTAGGCTGCTATTCTAGGTGTTTCAGTCGAACGAACATATTGGGACTTGGTTTAACTGATACAGATTAACATTTAAACTCGATACATGGGGTTAACTGGACAGTAGGTAAATAAATTATGAACTGAGCAAATGAGAGCTGGGAATAACTAATATTTGATGCCCAGTATGTATCTGCACATACTGATATAGGCTGATACTCTATGAGTATCAATCGAGTATATGTGAAGGGGAAACTGAAACATGAATTTAGACTATCCTACATGTTCAAATATGAACTGATATTAAAAGGAATGTAGATAGGACATGATGCAGGACAACACGATTTGGTTAGGGACTGAACTTCTAATTATATCGTAGGACTGAACACTAAACCAAGGAATCATATCTGATATAGCGTGGACTGATACAATAGTTAGCATAGACTGAACTAAATATCTAAATGCAGGGCAGTATAGTGAAGGATGCAGTAAACTTATGTCACGACCCGCACCCAGTATAGGGGCACGAGTGCATAACAGCTCCCAGCCTACGCCGCAGTATCGACGGTAGAACGCTGTCCTAGGTCTCAACAACATCTAACAATTATATATACATGTACAGAATATACTCTCCAATCGGAGGACAACTCAGAGGATACAACTCAATCACAATCTAGAGATGGATAATCAGCACAAATAAGATATATAAAAAATACTCCAAGAAAGATACAAATACAGAATGAAAATAAGTTAAGTGTTATCAACACCACACATAAAGTGTATAAATAATACACCTCAGGATAGCTAATAAAGCATATAACAGTCTAACAATCTAGCCTAGGAACTATAGTAGTCTCCTCTAAGCAAGCTGGATCCTTCTGAGGGTACAGGTCGCAGGTGTCATCTACATCACCCATAATAGATGGTATAAACGTCTTCCAAGTTCTCTGTAAAATTTTATCAACATATTCAATCAGGATAGAACGAGCACATCTCATATAGCAATCCCAAGTAAATGACAAATACTATAAAGCAGTTATAGACAGTTATATTTGATATATCATGGAAAGTTGAGACATATAAATGAAATAGAATCAACAGTTAAGACAAGGGAAGTAACCACAGTGAATCAGGAGAGCATGTCAATGAAGACTGTAAATAGAAATACTAAACTAGAATAATATGATACGATTCCAATCTGTAAAATATGAGATAATGTGATTATAGTACAAGTCACTAATCCAGTGTGTTTGAAATATTATTCTTGTAATGTAATGGGTAACGAGTAAATATGGGTCACTGCACGCTTGGCAAGCGTACGATGGCTATCTTTCTTGTTTAGACGAGTAATACGGCACATCGCATACTCGGCCAAGCGGCGATGACTATCTTTCTTATAAATACGGTATATCGTACGCTCGGCCAAGCGGCGATGGCAATCTTTCTTGTTTAGACGAGTAATATGGTACATCGTAAGCTCGGCCAAGCGACGATGGCTATCTTTCTTGTAATGATGGTTCTTGTTGAATACGACACGTCGCACACCGGGTCCAGTGGCGACGACTATCTTGCTTGTCACGACCCGCACCCAGTATAGGGGCACGAGAAGTAGGTACATCCAGCCTACGTCGCAGTGTCGGCAGTAGAACGTTGTCCTAGGTCACATACATCTAACAAATATATGGTACATGTACAGTATATACACTCCAAATGGACGATAATACAGAAATATATAGCTCAATCACAACTATGGTAGAAGTACGATAAGATAGAAAGATAATGAAAATCCTCCAATAAAATACAAACAGGAGAAGAAGTCTAAGTGTCTAAGATAACATCTCCACAAAATCCAGAATAACAACAAGATCCCAAATATAACATAAAAGTATCCAATAAGACAAGACATCAAAATAAGATGGAGGTATAAGCTATCTAGCCTAAACTATATGGGTGACATCCTCTACTGCTGATGGATCCTGCTGAAGGTTCAAGTTGCAGGTGTCATCTTGGCAGCTCCATAATAGGTAGGGAAAAGGTTTTCGTCATCCTCTGTAATATTTTCAACAGGTCCAGTCAGGACAGGAACGAGAACATAGTCTCAACAGTTCATATCAAGATAGGAATATAAAGCATGCAATAGAGTAAAATACATGAAACGTTGAAAGAAAGTACATATAGTAAAAGAGAGAGAACTATAATGTAAATAGCTACTATAAGTAAAGAACCATCAGTGACTAGTGATGTAGAGTACAAAATAGACATGTGAACGGCTTGAATTTATACATAATTACAGTTTATACAATGACCACTTAGGACTGTTCACATGACTACTTCTACTCTCCTGTACCCCAATCAATACACAAGGATCCAGACAAGTTATGTTATTGTACAATATTTTACATGGGGGCCCATAAATGGCTGCACATGAAGGTATACATGAGGATTCTGTGAGCATGAGAGTACATGAATCATAAGAGTGTACATGAATAATGAAAGCACAAGAGTACATAATGAAAGTAAAATGCACAAGACATGATGTATCTGATACTCCCGAGGGAGATAACATCTCAATGTAAAGATCCATATAGTACTAATCCGTGTTAACACGTGATAGCATCAAGTAAAGTAATCTAGAGCAAGAATATAAATCCTAGCAAGTATGAAATGATCAAAGAATGTACTCGCCTGATATCCTGAGTATCTGGTAAGTATAGATATCCAGACAGAGTAGATGAGTCCTATTTAGAGCAACATAGGTCACAATATGTCTAGAATGGTAATACTGAAGATTATAATGCATTCTATATGATTTCTAGGTCATCTAGGCCAATGTCAACTCTTGGTCAACTCTGGTCAACTTATAAATGTAAAAGCATGGAAAAGGAACATGATTGCTCATGCGGCTCAGAACAGGAAAATCCATGCGGTTCAAAAATAGACGAGCTTCATGCGGCTCAAGAGATTCATACGGTTCAAAAGTCACCAGCTTGGACATGCGGCTCAAGCAACACAATGTGGACTTCTGTGGTTCGCTTCTACAATTGGCCATTAAGCAAAGGACCTATTTAATGCTCTGACGTAAAGGAGAACTAACGGCTCTGACATAAAGCCACAATAATGACTTTGTCATAATGGTAGAATCCTAGGGAAACGAAGAAAATCTCTGACACGATCCATCAAACCCCAAAATACTTCATGCGGCCTTGACACGTGGACAGTCGCATGCGGCTCAGGCAGAGGCCACCCCATGCGGCTCAGGCAGAGGCCACCCCATGCGGCTCAGAGAGAGGCCACCCCATGCGGCTCTGGCAGAGGCCACCCTATGTGGCTCAGAGAGAGGCCACCTCATGCGGCTCAGGAAGAGTCTACCCTATGCGGCTCACGAAGACTATCTTTATGCGGCTTACTGAGAAGCCACCCATCATGTGGTCGCCTACGCTCATACGGCTCAGATCATTTCCATATGTGGCCAGTCTTATGCGGCTCAGTAGAGAACAATCCTCATACGGCTCGCGGTTAAGACACATGGTAGAAGATTAGTTTTTTCCTGCGTCCCTACATCTAGCAGCATAATAATAATGGGACACGTGGCATCAAATCGATCAAGATTTATCAAAAAAATCCTAAAAACCAGGTTTAGTGCCATCCTCATAATTACTGGAATCAAATCAGATCATTTGCAATCATACAAATTGAACACGTGGCGGGAGATCCGAGCATGGCATAACAAATCATGAAGATTTATGGCAATCATCATTAATTGCCAACGGAGATTTGATACAATCCATATTAATTGCCTAGATTCGCTACAATCAGAATTAATGGCCCAGATTAATTAATCTCTAGCCGCCGACTTCTCAAGGAGGCAATCATTGTAAACCCTAATGATCGCATCCCACTCCTATAAATAGCAAGGTGCTATTTCCTTACGAAAGAGGACTTTTTGGAAGAGCACCAGAGCACCTGAAGAGACTTAAAGAGAGAGAGCAAGGAGAGCATTTCTTCATTAACGCCAAACAGACATTCCCCGGAGCCAAGGCTGCATCCGATCGTCCAAGGAGTAAGGCAGAGCTGCCGTCGCTTTCCCGAGCCTCTACCGTCACCCCCCAGAATCTAAAATAAATAATTGTACTTAGATTGCTGTACCTAGGTTTTCATCCCTAGGCTTTCTTTGTACAAGCGAGTTTGTATTGTGAAGTAAAAGTCCAGTCCTCCGATAATTGTTCTGTTCTTTATATTTCATGGCAAATACGGTGGCGACTCTGCTGGGGACAAACTTCTCCACGACTGAGGAGTTGGTGATACAATCGGATGCAGCCAAACTTAGCTCCACACAACAGAAGATGGTCGTCCGCTTCGACCACCAGGCGTTTGAAGAAATGCTCTCCGATGGAAGCGCTGGCCCGGTCCAGAAGCGAACCCGCACAAAGAAGGCTCGCAGGAAGTGGAGGCCAAAATCATTTGCTCCTCCCCAAGCTCTAGATGGAGCACTCTCTGCTGCCCAAGACGGCGAAGGCAACTCTCATGCGGCCCCCACTTCAAGCCATAGAAGACTCTGTTGTCCCCAAGTCTGGCAGAGAAAAGCACTACGATGCTGGACTTGCAGGGGCAAAGAGTGATTCTATGTGCTCCAGGAAGAAGTCGAACAAAGGCACTAGCCGTAGACGAAGACTCATGCGGCCAAACTTGCCAGCCGCATGCATGATGACCATACGGCCGAAACTGCCCACCGAATGCATAACACTCATGCGGCCAGGATTCTCAGCCGCATGGAGAAGACTTATGCGGTTGAGACTTCCAACCGCATGAAGAAAGCCCATACGACAACGACTGCCAGCCGCATGAAGATTGTTGATTGCAGCCGCATGCCGTCTGCTCCACGCGGCTCAGTCTTCGATCGCCTCTCCTATGCTCCTGATCTCTCATGTGCCCAAGAGAATACGTCTGACTCTCTCCAGCACCACTTAGACTCTTCCTATTATGTGCCCTCGTGCACTAGAGTAAAAAGTCTAGGGCAGCACGAGCTTGGCGAGCTCAGTCCGCTGGCCCGACCTCTGACCATCCGAGCGTTCCACATACCGTTATGCGGGCCTCTGATGGGACGTTGTACAGAACCACTCGAGTCCAGCCCCCGGTGGCAAACGGACAGAATTGTTCCCAAAAGTCTCTCAAAATCTAGGAAGCAAACATAGTCGTTTCAGACCCGTCTGACTTGCGTGAGGCTATCCTCCACAAGCGCAAGGAAAGAGAGGGGGCCTCGGGGTGCAAAGAGTCCTCCCATGGACGTCACTGCACCCAAGTCATCATCAACTGCTATTGCAATAACGCGACGGTACGAGAAGACCGACAGTCCGTCTTCCAAAGACTGCAACAACCATGTTCAGAGGATGAGGCACCTCCCGTCGTCTCCTGTAACTCTGCTAAAAAAATCCTCGTCGATGGGAGAGGAAAGAAGACAAATGTTTCCAACCCGAAGATTTCAACCACTATGAGACTGTCGTCTAAGTGGTTGCCCACCACCGGAGTTTTCCAAGGTACCCGTTCAAAGACGAAATCTGCTACAGTAGGAGATTCATCGTCCACATCACTGGGGGTTGTTGGAACTGGGGGTAGCACTCCTCCGAACCTCCACAACAATCCGATGTTCCAAGAAGACGAGTTGGGGGAAACAACTCTCCCATTAGATGCAGCAAATTCCGACGTCCCCGAGGACGTCCACCATTCCCAAGACGAGGCAAACTCGGAAGCTGGGGGTACTGTTCCTTCTGAGTCTGAACCAGAGGAAGACATCCCCATATACCCTGATGACTTCTCGTTACAGGGGTATGATTCGGAGGGCACGTCGTCCACCGTCCCTTCCATTGCTACTCATGTGAGGACGACATTCATGACAAACGACGAATAGGATGGTCCCAGTGATCGCCAACGCATCGACACTCTGGAGGCCATACTGCACACTTTGGTCAAATCCACGGACGAGATCAAAGCAGCCCTCCCTACTCTCCAAGGAGGGACGCCTGGCCAAACAAACTTGGGTCCCGCGGTCAATACGGACTCGAACTCAGCGGCACCAAACCCGGGCAATAATCCTCCTAAAATGTTGGCTCCTACCGCGGCAGACGAAACCAGGGAGGCAAGAAGAGAGGTCCAGGAGCTCCGAGCCATGTTCCATGCCCGAGAAAACTGCCAAGACCTCAGGATACGACAACCGTATCCCGTTGCGTGGAGAGATGTTCCCTTCCCACCGAAGTATAAACCATTCCATATCAATCCATACGATGGCAAAACCTCGGCAAGTCGGTACATCACTTCCTTCGAGGTCACCACCGACCATCTTCCCCATGACGATGCCATCCTTACACGATTATTCATCGGGGCATTGGAAGGGGTCGCTTTCGACTAGTACCGTAACCTGCCAGACAACTGCATCCACTCTTTCGCCAGCTTCAAGCGCATGTTCTTGGAGAGATTCTACGAAGTAGGACAGGACATCACAATGTCCACCCTCATGGACGTCGTTCAAGGAAAGAAAGAGCTAACAAGGAACTATATTGAGCGGTTCTGCTAAACCGCCATGAAGTTGTCGTCCGGTAATCCGGATTCCTCCTTAATTAAAATTTGCCAAAAGAGACTGCTTCCCACGATCAGCCTCTGGATGGGTGAAAGTCAGTTTAAGGATTGGAAGACTTTCATTATCAGCGCCACTAGCGCAGAAGACAAGTTGAAGAAAGCTCGCCAACTGGGATTGCACATCTCGGAAGGAGAGGAAAAGGGTAAACGCCCTAATACCAACAAACAACAACGACAAATTCCTCAAGAAGTACTATGTCTAAATGATACCTTCCAACTACCTCTCAGATTATGAGTCATACACCCGCAGGTATCGCTGAACTTACAGTCTGCCTCCAAATATCTCAGATTGTTGAGTTATGTACCCCCTGGTACCGTTGAATCCACAGTCTGCCTTCAAATATCTCAGATTGTTGAGTTATGTACCCCCTGGTACCACTGAACCCATATTTCACCTCCAAACATCTTAGATTATCGAGTCATGTACCTGCCAGTACCGCTGAACTCATATTCCAAATTCCAGATTATTGAGTTATGTACCCGCCGGTACCGCTGAACTCATATTCCAAATTCTAGATTATTGAGTTATGTATCCGTCGGTACCGCTGAACTCATATTCCCAATTCCAGATTATTAAGTTATGTACCCGCCGGTACAGCTGAACTCATATTCCAAATTCCAGATTATTGAGTTATGTACCCGCCGGGTACCGCTGAACTCATATTACAAATTCCAGATTATTGAGTTATGTACCCCGCCGGTACCGCTGAACTCATATTACAAATTCCAGATTATTGAGTTATGTACCGGCCGGTACCGCTGAACTCATATTCCTAATTCTAGATTATTGAGTTATGTACCCGCCGGTGCCGCTGAACTCATATTCCAAATTCCAGATTATTGAGTTATGTACCCGCCGGTACCGCTGAACTCATATTCCAAATTCCAGATTATTAAGTCATGTACTCGCCGGTACCGCTGAACTCACATTCTCCAAATTCTAGATTATTGAGTTATGTACCCCGCCGGTACCGTTGAACTCACATTCATAAAATCCCAGATTATCGAGTTATGTACCCGCAGGTGCCTCTGAACTCCCATTCCGATCACTCTTCAGATAGTAAGTCATGTATGACCATACCTATGAACTTATTTCTCTGAAAGAGCTCCTCCCTTATGATCCACTACCCGTACTCTTAGTGCACAAAAAGGGTAACAGATCCACAAATTCTCAAAACGACCACGTCGATGTTACCTCTGAGTCGTTTCACTTCGGCCAAAAACAAATCACCCCTCTACATAGAACTTCTATGTCCTCATTACCTCTGAGTCGTTCTATATACCCCTTCATGGAGCCCACTCCTGCCATGTCCCCATTACCTCTGAGTGGGAAGGCTCCATCGAAGAAACCCTCATATTTTCCATGTCCTCATTACCTCTGAGTAAATATGTTGGTTCTCTCTCGACTTATTATCTGTACCGAAAAAAACCCCAGGGTACGCCAAAGATAATAGGTCCACAAATATCCTCCGCTGAGTCCACTCCTGCCATGTCCTCATTACCTCTGGGTAGGAAGACTCCGTGGTAAAACCTCCATACTTGCCATGTCCTCATTACCTCTGAGTAAGTATCATGGTTTTCCCTCGTCTTATTATCCGTATCCTGAACCAGGGTACGCCAAGGATAATAGGCCCACAAATGTCCTCTGCTGACCAGAAATGCTGTACTAAGTTTCCTAGTACATGTACATCATTTCTTATCATGCCCCGGGAGCCCAGCTGCTCCATGGCATTCGTTCTTCCGATACCCGGAACGTCCATGACCACCTTACCATAGAATTGTTCTAGGTATTCCTATCAAACTTGTTATTCGTACCTAAAACCCAGGTATGCCAAGGGTAACAGGTCCACAAACAAGTCCCCCAAGCGGGGCGAACACCACCATAACACCACAGGTACAACAATCAGTACAAATAAAGGGTAGAATAAAGCATACTCTTTTATTTGGAAGGAGAAAGTACTGCATGTTCTAGGGACAATGTCCTACTTAAAGAAAGAACAGAAACAAAAAAAGGAAAAAAGCCGTCTATGGTTCGGCGTTACATAATTCCAAGAGACGGTTCTTCACCAAGGTGGCCCCCCGTTCAAGCCGCTGCCTAGCTCGGCGCTCAGCCTCCTGGGACAACCGCTCCGCATTATCCAAGTCCATGTGTGCCCGCCAACCGTCCTCCAACTTCTTCAGGGCAATTTCCAGACCAGCAGAAGCTCGATTAACTCTGTCAGCCTCCTAGATAATTAGCCCCCTTTCGGTACGGGCAGCCTCAAGCTCAGACTCCAGGAAAGCTAACTTCCTCTGAAGCTCAAGGATCTGCTCCCGTGTGTCAATGATCCCACGGAAGGCAGTCGCTTTCCGAGCCGTAACATCTTCACTCTCGCGGCTCGAACATGAGACGTACATGCGACACACATGAAGATAAAGGCTCGCACATAAAGCATGCGACATAGCCACAACAGTTAGGATTTTAAGCTCACACAATGTCCTTACCAGCAATAGGGGGTGGACGTCAGGGTGAACTGCGGGCACGTTGGCTGGCGGAGGAGCGGCCACATTATCATTCGCCGCCGTAGTCGAAGTAGAAGCAGCTTTCTTACCCTTTGCCGCTGCAGCCGACGAAGACGCCGCCTTCTTACCCTTCGCCGCAACAGTCTTCTTGGGAGCTATCGGTTATCGAAGAAGAGGAAGACAATCGGGACAGGAAAAGGTTTGAATTGAAGGAGAAAGTAAAGAAGTTTCTTCTCTTAATTCCTCTTATTTATAGGAGGACAAAAGAGGAAGAAGGGGGCACGTAGACCAATAACCGCTTCGGGTCGTGTGCTGCAGGCAAAACAAAACTGACTTCTCAGATTTTGTCCCCTCTCTCATAAAGAAGATTCACCCAGGGCATAAAATCCAAAGATTTAATGAACCAACCATTGGGATTCCCCCCAAAAGACGGCTCTAAAACGAATTAAAGGCAATTAATGACACGCACACGTGGCAGGGAGCCCATGCGGCTAGAAAATTTATGCGGCTAAACAGGCTATGCGGCAAAGAGGTGCATGCGGCCAGAGCATCCTATGCGGCCAGCGGGGTTCACATAGCCATGCTTCTTATTCAAAGTATTTCAATTTTGCAAATTGAAAACTTTGAAGGGGGTCTTGTAGAAGTATGGAAAAGGAACATAATTGCTTATGCGGCTCAGAACAGAAAAACCCATGCGGTTCAAAAACAGACGAACTTCATGCGGCTAAAGAGAGTCATGCGGTTCAAAAGTCACCAGCTTGGACATGCGGCTCAAGCAACACAACATGGCCTTCTGCGGTTCGCTTCTATAATTGGCCATTAAGCAAAGGCCCTATTTAATGCTCTGACGTAAAGGAGAACTGACGGCTCTGACATAAAGCTGCAATAGTGACTTTGTCATAATGGTAGACTCCTAGGAAAACGAAAGAAATCTCTGACACGATCCATCAATGTAAAACCCCGATTTTTTTATTATTTTTTATTTATTTTATTAGACTTAAAAATAAATTTATACAATTGATGGTTTTATTTATTTATTTTTTTGTATGACCCGGTTTATCCAATTCAGTCCGAACTGGGCCCGGACCAAACCCAAGGCCATGTAGGCACGTAGGAGACCAAAGTGGCCATGTAGACATATTTTATGTACATAGAAATATTTTCTAAATTATTTTAGAATTTTATGTACAATTTTTAATTATTTAAATATTTGTACTATTATTGGTATTCTGTTATTAAATAATATTTTGCAACACTGTACAAATTGTTCTGGACCCGAATTTGGAAGTATGGGATGGGTTCATCCAAACCACCCTTGAGCAAATTTATTATTGTATTATTTTCATTTAAAGTTATTTTTAATAAAATATATATTCACTTTACTTATAGGATTATTATTATTAAAACTATTGTAAAGTAAATTTGTATATGTATATATATAGATGGGTTTAAATACATTAATTATGTGGATAGATAATATTAATTGTTATTTAAATTGGTGAAGATTTTTATGTAGATTTAGATATATACATAATAGATTAGATATATATAAATATATATATATAAAAGATTTACTTAAAAAAAATGGAAAAGCAAGTGGTGGGGTCGACCCCCACCACCAACGCCAACCTAAGCAGCAACATGAGCTGCGCTAACCAATGGGGCCGACCCCCTTTAATAAAAAGAAGCAGCAGCAGCTGCACAAGATGGCCGACCCTCCCCTTTTTGCATTATTAGGCTAGTAGCAGCAACTTGGTATATATTGGCTGACCCTTCCCCCATATGTTTTAATACATATAGTTATATATATATTAAAAACCCTAATTTCCTTCCTCCAAATTTCTTCCACCTCCGTCCTCTCCTCCTTCCTCCTCCCCACTCCACGGTGAAGCTCGGGCGCACCATGGCGAAGCCGTGCTCGCGAAGAAGACAAAGGAACCATCGACAACAACAAAAAACAGATTTCCACTTTTAGGTATCCTACTTCCCCGATCGATTTCTCTGTCAATTCTACTCCGTTTTTAGATTCGTAAATTTGTGTAGAAAGCCCACATGACCCTCTTCGGGATCCCCTAGGTAGATTTCGACATGGCCATCCAACTTGCTCGAAAAATCGAGGCAAAGTTGGAGAAAAACCTACTTTTCTGAATATTAAAAACTGTTTCAAAACACCAACTTGTCGGCCACTTTTCTCGCTGTCCATTAAACTTTCATAAAAACTAATTAAAGGCAGTCAAAGACAACCTAACCAAGATTGTAACGCACCTTTTGGATTCACTTTTCATCTAGTATGTAGAAAATTACACGTTGTTAAAGTTTTCCGAAAAACTGTAAATTCTGTTTTCCAAAAATAGAGAAACACCCCGATACGGCGTCCATCCCGACAAACCGGGCGCACTATACGCATCGAAAGACGCGTATAGATGTTGTCGACGTGTGGGAACTGACGGAACTCGATTTTGTTGCATGTGTGCGACGAAATCAGTGCGTATCCGTCGAGATACTCCCGTATCGTCTCTTTGCAAATTAAGTCACAACTTTGTGCACACTCATCATATCGCGATGAAACTTGTGCCATTGGACTCAAAATATTTTTCTGGTCCTGTGAGCCAAGTTTGGTCCGATTCTGAGACCGTTGATCGGGATGCTATTTTGGCGGGCCCACAATCCCACTCAACGGACAATTTTGTGCTTAACTGCATGTTCACTTTAGTATGGTTAGAGTACCTTATTTATGTCTTATTACTTTCTTTGATTGTGGCATATTTTATATTCAGTATTTATATAGCATGTTTATGTATCTTGTTACGTCCCTCTGAGGACCTGGTTATCTCTCCAGGTGTGTGCTTCTGTGATTTTACAGGTGTTCTAGCCAAGACCGTGATCTTCTCCATTCTTTCGAAGATGGTTGTGCTTGGTTCGTCTCGTTATTTTATCGATCACTTCTTGTACATTTTATTTGAGGTAGTTGGTAGTGGACTTTGTCTCCGCCCAACGATTGTATACATGACAAAATTCAAAGTTGCTTTTATATCATTTATTTATCCAGTGGATGAGATTTAGTTATTATGGTTCTACTGTATTTTACAGCTTATGTATACATACAAGGTTTTCATATATTGGGGGTGTACTTTGTATGTATGCAGCTGGCATGGATACGTACCTAGTCCTAAGTATTTTGGGACTGGAGCGTTACATGTTTTTGTGGTAGCCCATGCAGGTCTAGTTTGCCGTTTCGGTTACATGACTGTACCGAACGGGCCTGCAGTATAGGATTAGAGTTTAGAATCTCATCCACCTACTTGACATCCTCCCTTGGCTTCAAATTCCGAACTCTTGTTCGACTTCCTTGAATTACATCTTGCTTGATTCCTTTCTACCGTTGATTCTTATTTTCGAGCTTAGTGTCAACGAGGAAGATGACTACACTAGTATATGCTCATGGGTCAAACACATGGCTAGAATGGTTATATTGGCAATTGGAATACATTCAAGACTCTAATTTAGTTAAAAAGGTTTTTGTGTGATTTAATGATTAGTCATTTGTAAAGTAGAATATTGCCACAGAAAGTTTTAATCTTGAGATTTGTAAATAGTAAACACCGTAGGATTGATACTGCAGGAAGAAAAAAAATAATATAGCTAGAATCTTCATACCATTGATTTAAGAAATTAATTGGCTTTTTAAGATTTGATATTTATGATTTATTGGGTTATAGTTATACATCTTTGCACAAGTATAAAAATTGATTTGCTTTTCGAATTGTGATATTTATGAATTATGGGGTTATAGCTATACATCTTTGAACAAATATAAAATTTATTGATTTTCGAGTTTTGATGTTTATGACTTATTGGATTATGGTTATACACCTTTGCACGATTATAAATTTGGTTTGAGAATGATCTTATATTTTAAAAATGGCCGTAGGGATTATTTAAATTGAGTTGTACGACTTGCGATTTTCGTGTTTAGTAAATTTTGAATTTTAAGTTGAAGTAATGATGGCGAATTTTTGGTTTAAATATTTGAAAGTTATGAAAATAATTTTTGAGAAATTTTCTTTATTTTAAATTTTGTCCTATGATTGAGGATTTACAAAATCTATTTAGATTTTTGGTAAAAAAAAATTTGACTGATGAGATTATTGAAAATTTAGTTTAATGTGGGATTGCTAATATTAATTTTTTTGATAATTTCGAAGGATGTGATGGAAAGTTATTTTGATTGATTAAATGAAGTTACCATTTAAAAGTTGTGATTTTGTTGGAATAACTTAGCATGAATATAAGTTAAAATTTATGAGAGCATTGAGCTTAATTTTTGAGATTGCTTTTAATATGCTAAGAGTTTTATTATGAGTTATTTGAAAATTTTAGAGTGTTAAAATTTTGATTGATTGTGAAATTTTATGGATTCGTAAATTATGAACTCATGAGTTAAATAGTTGAGTTTAAACCTTAATTTTGGAAAGGGTTAGTAGTAACGTGATAAAATTTTGCTTTGAGATTTATGAGTGTGATTTAAATTTTTATGATGAATTTGAACTGCTTGGAGTGAATACAAATTTTGGTGGTTTATTTTTGAAAGTTTATTTTTGAAACTTTTGGAGGATACTTGAGTTAAATTTAATGGTAGGCCCCAAGATAACCCTACTGAGTATTCCACACTAATTGCCATGTCACCCATGACCATGATAGTAGTATATACACAAGTGTTGTTAGTCATCTACCTAGCTATGTGACTGTATTTCCACCTCGGCTTACTCGACCTTCCTTCAATTCTAGATCTTTTAATTGCGACCTTCTAACCCACTTGTAATTTGAATAATGATTTAATGGTTCCTTAACTGTATTCATCTAGGAGACTATCTTCTCTCCGGAATGGTGTTCCTAAATTATTTTTAATGGATTCTTTAATTTATTTTATTTCATAATTTAACTTGATCTTATTTATTTTGTGCATTAGTTACCACTTCGTGAACTGCCACTTTCTATTTTATATCTTTTGGCATCCCTTACCGTGACTTGGATAGTTAGAGTACAACACTAGGCTTTTTCTTGCAACAAATTTCATATGTAAGACCTAGACGAGCCCACCTTCCTATAGACATTTCATGTCCCACTAATATCCATCTCCTTGTACTCTATTTCTCGATATGACCTTATGGTCAAAAGGGCCAAACTAAAATCTTTACCATGATACCGATATATTTTTTGACCACAGATAGGGATTCCATCTCGCCTCAATTCTTTCGACCGATATGTGATTTTGTTCTGCTTAATTCCGTAAATGCTCAAATTTGTGCTTTACCTTGATTGCTTGACCCATTGTCCCATCACACTACTAGTTTAACTCTTGTAAGTTGGGTAGAATACCTCACCACCTAACAAACCTTTTTCCTTGTGAACCATATTGGTAAGTTCACTTAGACTATAAATTCAGAGGACCCTACCTTATCTAGTCTACCAAACCGTAAGTGAGGAAAACTAGGACAACTGTATAGGCCCACACTTCGGACGAGTCTTGATTTTAAAAGATCATGGACTATTTAGTTTCCTTCATCATTACCTCTATTACTCATATTTGACAATCTCATGCTGCTAAATTTGCTTTAGTTTTTGCAAGCTTATTCTTTTCGAGCTTGATCGTGACATATTTTATTGGGTGCACCCACTAACATATTGTCTAATCAGAACCGGTACATAATGGTCTGATCAACCTATTGCACTTTGGTTCGCTTATCATAACCTATTCAATGCGGATGGAGACATAGTTAAACTTGCCTTAGAGTCTCATCCGCGACCGCCTTGACAATTCTTTTTTGAATTATTTTTGCCGCCTATGAACCCCGCAATTCGTACTCAATATATAACGCCGTCTTTGAAACCTTTGTTGTTTTTGTCTTTTACTTATTTTGGAAAGACAAGGTACTATACTTGCTAAGATAGACTCAAGGTATCATCTTGGGTTGTCCAATCGGTTAATTATACGCAAATGTAGATAGCCACTGACCGACTCAGGTGGCTATATACTCACCTTTAACTACTCCTCATTTCTCAACCATAGAATTATTATCGTACCCTTCCAAATCTTCTTGAGCACTCGAGAATGATTCTAATCATTCACTTAAATCAAACTCTCAATTGAGACGATTAGTCTCCAGTTTCTCTCTAGGAACCACATCTCCCAAATGTCTAATTTATATTTCTTTGGTCTAATCATTTCCTTACTGTTCTTCTAAATTGGATATTCAAAAGTTTGTTACCTTCACTAGCGATCCTTATTCAATTCCATAATCATGATATATTTTTGTATATATCGACTCCATAATTTTCTATTGCACGGTGGTGTTGAACGACGTTTTATTCGTCTCCTCCAAAATTTAATTATATTTTGGTATTGACGAACTCTTCCTATCCCTCAACCCTATCTACCCTAGTAATCCTAAATTTTGAGGACGAAATTCTTGTAAGTTGGGTAGGATGTAAAACCCCTTTTTTTATTTTTTTTATTTTATTAGACTTAAAAATAAATTTATACAATTGATGGTTTTTTTTTGTATGACCCGGTTTAGCCAATTCAGTCCGAACTGGGCCCGGACCAAACCTAAGGCCATGTAGGCACGTGGGAGACCAAAGTGGCCATGTAGACATATTTTATGTACGTAGAAATATTTTCTAAATTATTTTAGAATTTTATGTACAATTTTTAATTATTTAAATATTTGTACTATTATTGGTATTCTGTTATTAAATAATATTTTGCAACACTGTACAAATTGTTCTGGACCCGAATTTGGAAGTGTGGGATGGGTTCATCCAAACCACCCTTGAGCAAATTTATTATTTTATTATTTTCATTTATAGTTATTTTTAATAAAATATATATTCATTTTACTTATAGGATTATTATTATTAAATCTATTGTAAAGTAAATTTGTATATGTATATATATAGATGGGTTTAAATACATTAATTATGTGGATAGATAATATTAAATTGTTATTTAAATTGGTGAAGATTTTTATGTAGATTTAGATATATACATAATAGATTTAGATATATATATAAATATATATATATATATATATAAAAGATTTACTTAAAAAAAGGAAAAGCAAGTGGTGGGGCCGACCCCCCACCACCAACGCCAACCTAAGCAGCAATATGAGCTGCGCTAATCAATGGGGCCGACCCCCTTAATAAGAAGAAGCAGCAGCAGCTGCACAAGATGGCCGACCCTCCCCTTTTTGCATTATTAGGCTAGTAGCAGCAACTTGGTATATATTGGCCGACCCTCCACCCATATGTTTTTAATACATATAGTTATATATATATATTGAAAACCCTAATTTCCTTCCTCCAAATTTCTTCCACCTCTTCCTCTCCTCCTTCCTCCTCCCCACTCCACGGCGAAGCTCGGGCACACCATGGCGAAGCCGTGCTCGCGAAGAAGACAAAGGAACCATCGACAACAACAAAAAACAGATTTCCACTTTAAGGTATCCCACTTCCCCGATCGATTTCTCTGTCAATTCTACTCCATTTTTAGATTCGTAAATTTGTGTAGAAAGCCCACATGACCCTCTTCGAGATCCCCCAGGTGGATTTCGATATGGCCATCCAAATTGCTCGAAAAATTGAGGCGAAGTTGGAGAAAAACCCACTTTTCTGAATATTAAAAACTGTTTCAAAACACCAACTTGTCGGCCACTTTTCTCGCTGTCCATTAAACTTTCATAAAAACTAATTAAAGGCAGGCAAAGACAACCTAATCAAGATTGTAACGCACCTTTTGGATTCACTTTTCATCTAGTATGTAGAATGTTACACGTTGTTAAAGTTTTCCGAAAAAGTGTAAATTCTGTTTTCAAAAATAGAGAAACACCCCGATACGGCGTCCATCCCGACAAACCGGACGACGTGGTCGCACACTATACGCATCGAAAGGTGCGTATGGATGTTATCGACGTGTGGAAACTGACGGAACTCGATTTCGTTGCATGTGTGCGACGAAATCAGTGCGTATCCGTCGAGATACCCCCGTATCGACTCTTTGCAAATTAAGTCACAACGTTGTGCACACTCATCATATCGCGATGAAACTTGTGCCATTGGACTCAAAATATTTTTCTGGTCCTGTGAACCAAGTTTGGTCCGATTCTGAGAACGCTATTTTGGCGGGCCCACAATCCCACTCAACGGACAATTTTGTGCACGGCCCACCGGAATCCAAAATTGGACATACCGTTGGGTTCGTCTCATCAAAACAAACCCGTAGACATGTAGTTTGATGACTTTAGAGACCGTAGATATTGGCACGTATTTCGGTACAAAGCGGGTCCAACGGCGGACATCGTTTTGACCCGAAATTACGATTTTGCCCCTGTTCCAGAATTTAACTTTTGGACAGGCATTTCCTAGGCGTATCTTTTATTCCAAACTCGTTCGTGATGTTTGTTTCAGCATCCGGAGCTTCTTGTGGATTTTGGCTTTCGTGTTGACGATTCTGATTGTTGGATTTTGCTGCTTCTCGCACCACCCGCATGCAAGATACCTTGCCATTATACTGTTTATATTCAGTTGCATTTTATTACATATCACTGTTCATTAATTCCAGTTCTTGTAGTTCTTAATTTATTGTCTGTACAGTGATATTAGATATACTTTGTTATTATCCTTTGATTGCATATGGACTTAGAGTTAAGAGACTACCGTTGTAGTGTATTGCATATACCTCGACACCGTTGTACCACGAGGATGTGTGAGATGAGTAACATGTAGAGGTTCTTGTGTGTGGGCTGATCCCCCATGTGCATGCGTTAGGGCTAACTGCTAATAGAGACGTGTTAGGAGACTTAGCAGTTAGTAGCGATACATGGTTGTAGATGCGACTTGACAGGTACATTGGGTGGAGAGAACATTTCCTTTTCGTATGGGCTTCTATTGCACTTTCCTTATAATCCGAAAGCTCCGCTGGAGATACGGGTATGAGCCTCTCAGGTTGGCTACTGTCGTTTTTCAACGTCAAGCTCTCGATCACTGGTGCCCAAGCGGGGACTATACTAGATCCCATTACAGCCAGGGCTCATGCGACGAAAGGTTTGTTCTTAACTGCATGTTCACTTTAGTATGGTTAGAGTACCTTATTTATGTCTTGTCACATTCTTTGATTGTGGCATATTTTATATTCAGTATTTATATGGCATGTTTATGTATCTTGTTACGTCCCTCTGAGGACCTGGTTATCTCTCCAGGTGTGTGCTTCTGTGATTTTACAGGTGTTCTAGCCAAGACCGTGATATTCTCCATTCTTTCGAAGATGGTTGCGCTTGGTTCGTCTCGTTATTTTATCGATCACTTCTTGTACATTTTATTTGAGGTAGTTGGTAGTGGACTTTGTCTCCGCCCAACGATTATATACATAACAAAATTCAAAGTTGATTTTATATCATTTATTTATCCAGTGGATGAGATTTAGTTATTATGGTTCTACTGCATTTTACAGCTTATGTATACATACAAGGTTTCCATATATTGGGGTGTACTTTGTATGTAAGCAGCTGGCATGGATACGTACCTAGTCCCAAGAATTTTGGGACTGGGGCGTTACAATCAAACCCCAAAATTCTTCATGCGGCCTTGACACGTGGACAGTCGCATGCGGCTCAGGCAGAGGCCACCCCATGCGGCTCAGGCAGAGGCCACCCCATGCGGCTCAGAGAGAGGCCACCACATGCGGCTCAGAGAGAGGCCACCTCATGTGGCTCAGGCAGAGTCTACCCTATGCGGCTCACGAAGACTATCTTTATGCGGCTTACTGAGAAGCCACCCATCATGCGGTCGCCTACGCTCATGCGGCTCAGATTATTTCTATATGTGGCCAGTCTTATGCGGCTCAGTAGAGAACAATCCTCATGCGGCTCGCGGTTAAGACACGTGGCAGAAGCTTAGTTTTTTCCCGCGTCCCTACAGCTAGCAGCATAATAATAATGGGACACATGGCATCAAATCGATCAAGATTTATAGCAAATCCTAACAACCAGGTTTAGTGCCATCCTCATAATTACTGGGATCAAATCAGATCATTTGCAATCATGCAAATTGAACACGTGGCAGGAGATCCGAGCTTAGCATAACAAATCATGAAGATTTATGGCAATCATTATTAATTACCCACGGAGATTTGATACAATCCACATTAATTGCCTAGATTCGCTACAATCAGAATTAATGGCCCAGATTAATTAATCTCTAACCGCCGACTTCTCAAGGAGACAATCATTGCAAACCCTAATGATCGCATCCCACTCCTATAAATAGCAAGGTGCCATTCCCTTGCGAAAGAGGACTTTTTGGAAGAGCACCAGAGCACCAGGAGAGACTTAAAGAGAGAGAGAGCAAGGAGAGCATTTCTTCATTAACACCAAGCAGATCTTCTCCGGAGCCAAGGTTGCATCCGATCGTCCAAGGAGTAAGGCAGAGCTGTCGTCGCTTTCCCGAGCCTCTACTGTCACCCCCCAGAATCTAAAATAAACAATTGTACTTAGATTGATGTACCTAGGTTTCGTCCCTAGGCTTTCTTTGTACAAGCGAGTTTGTATTGTGAAGTAAAAGTCCAGTCCTACGATAATTGTTCTGTTCTTTTATATTTCATGGCAAACAATAAAGTCAAACTAGGTCAACCAAGCTATTCTAGGTCTAAACCTAGTCTAACAAGTCATTCTAGACTAAAGTCAACCCTTGGTCAACTCTAGTCAACTACACTAGTCAAACTAGGTCAACTAGGTTAAGTCCTAGCCCAATCAAGTCTCACTAAGCCTAACCAAGTCTAGACTAGCAATCAAGCACAACACAAGGCCAACTCAAGCATCACACACAATTACAATATATATATAACACACAAGGTATATATATATAATACACATAGATGGCTATTGCCTATATTACAAGGCAAGGTACAAAATCACATATGCATAGAAGCGGGGGTGAGTGACACATGAATGTGAACATGGCATAGGGCTTAGTGTAATCAGACAAGGGGGTTAATGTGTGTGTGGACAGAGAGTGCTTATGTTCTCAGGTTTAAGCATTTGTTCATTTTATTCATGCATTACATACATGCTTACATACATTCATTCATGCATACATACATTAAGATATACATACTTGCCTTCATATATGCATACATTGCATTCATACATGGTTATATAAAACATACTAGTTCACCTCTTATATTAATATATACAAGTCAACATATTATATATATATATGTTATATATTATATATTATATATTATATTATATATATATATATATTTTTTATATTATATATATATATATAATATATATATCTATATATATATATTATATATATATATTATATATATATTTTATATATATAATATATATATATATTATATATAATATATATATATATATATATATTTATATATATATATATATATATATATATATATATATATATATATATATATATATATAAAAAAATATATATATATATATATATATATATATTATATATATATATATATATATAATATTATATAATATATAGATATATATTATAATATATAATATATATATATATATATACAACATCAAAAAAAAAAAAATATATACATCAATTATTGTATATGCATGTAAACATATATGTAGATATAGATATAGAGAGGGAAAAAAGTGAGGGGGTTAACATGTGTGTGTGTGTGTTAGCATATGAGAGGGGGAGAATAGTGTGTGTGAGCATGGGAAATAGAGTGCACGTGTGTGTACATAGCAATAGGTAATGCAAATACATGTAGGTAGTGGGATAGGGTATCAATGTGAAGTGAGGGGGAAACTGGAATGTGAAGGGCTGTGACAGTGGGGTGTGTGGCATATGTGTATAGCAGGGGTAGGGTTTCAGGTGTGGCAGTGTGTGTGTGTATTCAGTGAGTGACATGTGTGTGACAGTAAGGGTAGGAGAGTGTGTGTGTGTATGTGGAGGTATGTGACAGTGAGAGTGAAGAGTGAGAGGGTGTATGTTCATTTTAGTTTGTATATTCATATATAGACACAATTTATCATTCTCATATTTTTTTCATTACATACAAAAGTCCAACTCAGTTTTTCATGTTTTCTTTCTCAGTTAACATTCAATATATATATGCATTATGTATATATCCACACTAAAACTGGAAATTCCTAAACATACACCACTGTAATACATATGTTCGGCAAGTTAATTACTATGTAAATAATATATATACATGATTAAATTTTAAAAGAAACCCAATTCCTGTTTTAGCCAAATGTTCAGTTAAAACAGTAATTATTGTATAAATGTCTACATATGTAGAAATTGATCTCGAATTATGATGAAACAAGCTCTAATAGAACCAAACATGCTTCTCAGGCCTTCAAACATGTAAACCTAGTATAATTGAACAATAATCATATACATATCAAGCATTTAAAATACTGAAAAATCCTAAATATTATCTCAGTATCAGGGTTCCTGAAAACTGACACAAACAACCTAAATTCGAAATGAAAAACCAAATAAATTAATAATTAAAGTGTGCAGTACGTACGTATACATCATACGTGTCATGGGGGATGTGTTCGGTCCAAACAAGTGGACACGAACGTGTCCAAACTATTTAAAACACACACAGTCATATACTGCATAGAGCAGTCTCGTACAGGCGTGTCACAGACTCGTGCACAGGACACACGATACATGACACATCGTACTCATGTCTAAGGGTTCACCAGAGATAGGGCTACGTGCTCGTGTGTCTTTCTCGTGTCCACATGAGTCGTGTCGATTGAACGGGACGCGTATCAGACACGAATCTCGTATTCGTGCAGTGCAGTACACAATCGAGGCGAGTGGAATTTCTCCAAATCCACTCGATGAAACCCTATTAAACTTAGGGGTGTAAACGGGTCGGATGGACACGGACAGTCCACTGTCCGTGTTCGGTCAGAAAATAAAATGAGTTCGGACGGACGGACACGGACAGTCCACTGTTCGAATTCGGGTCAGACGGACACGGACAACCACTGCTCGTTAATTCAATCGGACGGTCCACGGACAAATTAAATATATTATCAAAAGCTATTATTTTATCAAGATTACTTGATAGTTGCTAAAAAAATCAAGTTGAAAGAAATATAATGGAAGGTTATAGAATACAACAAACAATGGTAAAAGGTTAATAAAAATCGAGACCGGACAACAACAAATTGATGCAAACCAAAATGATATGACATAATTGATGCAAAACCAAAAGGAGTTTCCACTATCGGACGGTCCGCGGACAAATTCGGACCGGACATGGATATGACCGTGTCCGTGTCCGATTTTTAAAACGGACCAAAAAATATGTCCAAGTTTTGTTCGTTAATCAATCGGACGGCCCGCGGTCGAACCATTTATCGAGCCGGACACGTACGGACAACGACTACTTTGTCCATTTTACACCCCTAATTAAAACTTTGTCAGTATAGTGTCAGACATATGCCCTATGTGTCCACCATGTTTCGTGTCAGACCATGCTGTGTCGTGTCCGCTACAGTGCCCGAGAAGCAGGGGACATCATGAGCCTCGTACAGTGTCTCCTATAGTGGGGTACGTGTCCAATTTGGACACGAAAAGGGTACATAAATCAACTCAGTCAAACACGAATTCAAGGATCACATATAGATTTACAAAATCATTTAAATAGATTTCAAAAATATGAACAAAACCCCCTTTGAGGCATTTCGTCAAACACCTAAGCAAAGACACTGATACGTGTCCGATACGGACACCAAACTAATTCTAATTCCTACCAAACTTTACCTACTGCTAGGGGACACATAAATGGATGCATTTATGGAAAGAAATCAAGATTTTAAGGTAATTTGAAGGGATTACCTATAGAGAGCAAATCTTCAAGAAAAAGCCTTAAATAGTGAAGTCTTCTTCCTCAAGCTATGTTCCAATGAGCTCCCCTCCTTGCAAGCTAGTCTCCTTTTTTTCTACTCCATATTTGGAATCAAGTACAAAAGATTGGGATCAATTTGTTGGAGGAATGGGGAGATTTGACAATTTAGGGAAAAAATTAGGATTTCCTACAAGGGGTATTCTAAAAGAGATAAGTGTCATGAAAAGAGATTTTATAGAGGAAGAATTAGGTCATAAGTGGCTATGATGGCTGACAAAATGAAGGGCTAGGGTTAGGGTTTCTCATGGTGGGCTCTGGACCAAGATTAGTAACTAGGGTTAGGGTTTCTCATGGTGGGCTCTGGACCAAAAGTCCAATGCACTAAACTCTCTCAATCCTCTCATGAACCCTAGTCAAACTCAAGTCAACTAAGACCAACTTAAGTTAGATTATGATTCCACACCATGCTAACTAAGTCACCAAAGTCAAAGTCAACTCTAGTTAGTCTCTTAAGTCACAACTAGCAAAAGTCAAAAATAACAACCATCAATCAAATAATTAACAAATAATTCCAAGAAACCAAAATGACCAAAATACCCCTAGGCCAAAAATGATAATTAACATATCCTAATCACATTGGTTAGGCTCTAGGTCAAGTGGTCTCTAGGGTTTCACTAGCAAAACACCAAAATCACAAATCACCAATAACAATAGTTTTAAAATGATTAAAATCACCAAAAATTATATCATGATTTAAATATCATTATTAAAAGATTAAAATTACAAAAGTTCAAAATTACCCTTATTTAGAAAAGTGGGTGTTACAAGTCTAACATACTTAAAATAATTTCGTCCTCAAAATTAAGATAGTCGTACTAGGCCAAACCTCCAATCAATCAAAGTCTCTAATCATACAATCCTATAATCATATGCGTCTGTCCAAAATTATGAGATTTAGAATCTTCGTCATACTATTAAGCAAGGCTACGATAATCATAGAGTCCCCAACTATGGTACATACCTCTAGAATCATGGTATTTAAATTTTTGCATTGTCGCATGCTTGGCCGCGAAAACCTTAAATTGCTACGCTCGAGAAATACGTCCAAAATCTGACTATATGTCCTCTCTATGCTAGCTACTATGACTGTAGAAAATTCTAAATTCTATAACTGAGGCGACCTAGCCCATACGACTTATATTGGAAAAATCAAAATCAAATCAACACAGAATACTAAGAATCAAATTTATCGACGAACAATGAGGTAGATAAAACTGTCAGAATTGAATTTCAAGATAGTTATTATAAGGCAAAAGTGGGAATGGAATCGAGAAGAATAGAACCTGCAAGTATCTCTCCTACTGCCTGAGCAACCTCAACTGTCATGGCGAAAGCTCGCCCCTGCTGGCCTCCTCCTCTGGCCTGCTGCTGATGTTGGACAAACCTCTGCTGCACTGTCCGAGCCCTAGCTCCTGTTGCTGCCTGAGTCAATGGTGTCTGGTTCTTGGGACACTCCCTACACTGATGCTCCGCTGAACCACAAAGTAAATACCTGCCTAGCCTCTTCCTGTAGTCATTCCATCGATGACCTAGCTTCTTGCAGAAGGTACAACTAATGTGCTGCTATTGGTAAAGTGTATGTCCCTGGCCCTGAAACTGCTGCTGAACAGGCCTCTACTGCTGTTGCTGAATCTGTACATGAGGCCTCTTGGCCTGGCCTCCGCTACTGTTGGCTCCATGAGCGTCTCATCCCCTCTTGAGCTTCAGCTCAAGA
>JANAVB010030671.1:10000-47235 GCA_029216955.1 Iris pallida | reverse complement strand
TACGGAAAATATATCATTCTCTCTGGTGTATGGGAGCGAGGCAGTTCTACCATTGGAGACTCAGATTCCCTCACTTCGTGTGGCCCTTACTTACCGGTTAACGTCAAACAATAACTACCGCCGACGGCTACAAGAATTGGAAGCGTTAGACGTGAAGCGCTTGCAAGCTCAACAAAGCATCGAGATCTATCAAGCGCGCATCTCTGGAGCCTTCAACAAGAAGGTCAAACTGAGAATATTCCAATAGGCGACCTCGTCTTGGCAGTTCGCAGGCCGATGGTTATGACTTACAAAACTGTCGGCAAGTTCCAACCCAAGTGGGAGGACCCATTTGTCATCAAGACCGTATTCTCCAACGGCGTATACCATCTCGTAAAACAAAATGGAGACTTGCTCATGATGGCCGTCAACGACAAGTTCCTCAAGAAAAATTTTGTCTAAACGACATCTTCCAACTATCTCTCAGATTGTGAGTTATGTACCCTCTTGTACCGTTGAACTTACACTCTGACCCTAAATCTCCTAGATTGTTGAGTTATGTACCCTCAGGTACCGCTGAACTTACTCTCTGACCGCTCCGAGTGGATTCATATCACATCTTTTGGGCAACAAGTCATGTATGATCATACCTCTGAACTTTTACACTAAATGCTTTTCCCTACCGGAGTTTGCCTCAAAATCTATTACTCGCACCACCAGTACACAAAAAGGCTAATAGGTCCACAAAATTCTCTAACGGAAAAAACAACCACGTCCATATTACCTCTGAGTTGTTTTCCCGTCCATCACAAACAAACCACCCAATACATAGAACTTCCACGTTGATAGCACCTCTGAGTTGTTCTGTGTATCCTCATTAGGCCCACTCCTACCATGTCCTCATTACCACTGAGTACGAAGGCTCTACTTTAGACCCATATTTACCACGTCCTCATTACCTCTGAGTAAATATGTTGGTTTTCTCTCCACTTATTATCCGTACTCGCACCGTCAGTACACAAAAAGGATAATAAGTCCACAAATGTCCTCTGTTGACCATAAACGCTGTATTAGATCCTCTAGTACATGCACCCCTTCTTCACAATCATATGCTTCTGGAACCCAGTTGTCCCGTGGCATTCATTACCCGTTACGTAGAACTTCCACGTCCATATTACCTCTGAGTTGTTCTATGTATCCTCATTTAAGTCTACTCCCACCACGTCCTCATTACCATCAACCCCATATTTACCATGTTCTCATCACCTCTGAGTAAATATGATGGTTCCCTCTATCAACTTATTACCCGTACCTAAAACTAAGGTACGCCAAGGATGATAAGTCTACATAAAATTCCCAGCAGAAGTACCCAAACCTATCACGTCCATGCTACCTCTGATAGGATTGCCACACCTAAACAGCTCTACTTTCCATACTTCTTATTCAAAGTATTCCAAATTTGTAATTTGAAAACTTTGAAGGGGGTCTTGTAGAAGCATGGAAAAAATATTGCTTTTAGTCCCATATCGGAAAGGAGAAGAAGAAAGGGGCTCATTCCATTCTATATTATAGAGCCCCTTGCTTCCTTTGAAAAGGGCACCAAAAAGAAAAAAAAGAAAAAGAATCACTCAATTGAGTCACTCGATGTCATGGCGAGGATGAGTTGGGTTCTGAGTACTATACGCCTTCACGGGCTAGTATGAAGAAATCCAAGACTGCACGGGCCATGCGCTCCAAACGTGCTATGCCAACAGTATACCAGAGAGGCGCGCACAAAATCATACGCACTACTGGTGGTAAACTGTACAGAATCGTCTCAGGTGCGTTTGCACCAGATATGAGCCAACTCTTAAAGTCCCTCTCCCACTTGGGTGCAATTCTTGCGCTTGAACCAAGTCAAAAGGGGAGGAATCTCTTGCGGTCCAGACCCCTATGCGGCCTATTGAGAATGTCGAAGCTTCCAACTTGGACTCTTCCTACTACGCACTTTGGGTGCTAAGTCAAAGAAGTTCAGGGCCATATCGCATATTTTATGCACGGGCCTGTCATAGCTCGTCCTGTCTCGTAGTGCTTTACTAGTCTCAGATCAGGGAGCAAATATGACGGTCTCAAAAGTCTCCCTACAACGATCGAGAGCAGTGCTTTACTAGCCTCAGATCTGGGAGCTAATATGATGGTCCCAAAAGTCTTTCTACAACGATCGGGAGCAAGTGCTTTACTAGCCTCAGATCAGGGAGCAAAGTGGACTCGAGCCGCAGAAACAAGTGGACTCATGTGGCCAAGTGGACTCGATCCGCAGAAGGAATGCTCCTGAAAATCCAATGCGGCCAAGAGAAACCAATCCGTAGAGGGAAGTTTCTCGAAGACCCCATGCGGCTAGGTAGACTCGAGCCACAGAAGCAAGGCTCTCAAAGATCCCATGCGGCCATGTTGACTCTAGCCACAGAAGCAAGGCTCTAGAAGAACCCAAGCGGCCAAGTAAAACCGGGCCGCAGAAGCAAGGCTCTTAGAGACCCCAGGCAGCCAAGTGGACTTGAGCCGTAGGAGGAAGACTCTTCAGACTTCATGCGGCCAAGATTCCGAGCCGCAGAAGGAAGTCTCTTGAAGACCTCATGCGGCCAAGCCACTTCGAGCCACAGGAGGAAGACTCTTCAGACTTCATGCGGCCAAGATGATCCCAGCCGCAGAAGGAAGTCTCTTGAAGACCTCATGCGGCCAAGATGATCCGAGCCGCAGAAGAAAGTCTCTTGAAGATCTCATACGGCCAAGCCAGTTTGAGCTGCAGAAGGAAGACTCTTGCGACCTCATGCGGTCAAGATGATCCGAGCCGTAGAAGATTGATTTTACTCTGTTGTGGGGGGGACACATGGTAATTTGACCAAGTCTCAACCTCCCAGATTTGCTCTAACAAACAAATCTCAACCAACCACCAACTGGCAGTCAAAGAGTGAGTCTTCATGTGCTGTTGCAGTCACGTGGCCACGTGGCCATCTATGCGGCTCAAAATATCCTTCATCTCGTAATCACTATAAATATCAGGGCACCACACCCATGCAAATGGTTGGCAATCCAAGGCTGGTAACCTATGAAGGGCAATTTCTTCAAGAGCTAAGACTGCATCAGATAGTCCAAGGAGTAAGGCAGAGTTGATACACTTTCCCGAGCCTCCACCGTTACCCCCAGAATCAAAAACTAAACCATTGTACTTAGATTGTTTCCTAGGATTTCTTTCTAGGCTTTTCTTCGTACAAGCGAGTTTGCAATCAATTTTAGTGTTCCTGTAATACCTGTCTTTGATATTTTAATGGCAAACATCGGGTACTTCATGTCTTGTGTTTCAAGTACATCACGTATTCTTTGCTCTTGCGTTATTCATGTACTCTCA
Organism: Iris pallida; assembly: GCA_029216955.1. Classification (NCBI taxonomy): domain Eukaryota; kingdom Viridiplantae; phylum Streptophyta; class Magnoliopsida; order Asparagales; family Iridaceae; genus Iris; species Iris pallida. The sequence continues at coordinate 43,871 of JANAVB010030671.1, read as the reverse complement.
TGTGCACTCATGTACGCTCATGTGCTCTCATGTACTTTCATGAGCTCTCATGCACGGCCATGTTTTTTCTATGTGCTTCATATATAACCAAACCATCATGTGCGTAACGTAACTTGACTAGATCCTTGTGTATTAATTGGGGTAGGGATGACTATAAATGGTTATGTGATCTTTTCCATCATGTGCAACTCTGTTACTTATTCATGTGAAACTGTGTTCTTCATGTGCAACACAGCTCTCATGTGCAACTGTGTATTCATGTGCAACTCAGATTATTCATATGCAAACCTAAGCATTATATACCATCTTGTGCTCTAAATCACTTAGTCACTTATAATTCTTACTTACATATAGATATTTCCAGTTTACAAATATCTCTTTATCTTTAATGTATTTCTTACAGTTCATGTATCTTACTATATTGCTTGCTTTATATTTTTTGCCATGATATGAACTATTTGAGAGATATGTGCTCGTTCCTATCCAACTGGACCTGTTGAAAATATTACAGAGGATGATGAGGAGTTCTACCCTACCTACTACGGAGCAGGCCTAGATGACACTTGCAACCTGGACCCCTGGAGGTTCAGGAAGCTGCTGAGGATGTTACCATTGTCTAATTAGGTAGCTGGACTGCTTATCTTATTTCTTTATGTCATTTGTGTTTGTGGATTCAGAATTTGTATTATTTAAAGATGTTGAGACTTGATGTTTTTAACGTGATTTATTTCCTATGTTGTATCTTCATTTGAGGATTTTATTATCTATCATCGTGCTATTTCTATCATTAGACTGTGATTGAGTTGTACCTTCTGTTTTGGCCTCCGTTTGGAGAGTATATCATATTGTGGTTAGTTTAGATCATGACCTATAACAGCGTTCTACCGACGACACTGCGGCGTAGGCTGGACGTATCCACTTCTTGCCCCTATACTGGGTGCGGGTCGTGACAAAAGGTCACTGGTTCATCTTGGCTATAATCGACTATTTTTCCAAGTGGAAGAAAGGAGTACCACTCGTCGATGTAAAAACGTCGGACATGATCAAGTATCTTAAACATCATGACATCGACCGGTTGGGTTCCACAGAGGATCATCCATGACATGGCCTACAATTCGTCAGTAATACCTTCCTTCGTTTTTATGACCACAATCGGATCCGAAGTATAGCCTCAACCGCGTATAACCCAATAGAAAGGGATGACCGAGGCTTTCAAAAAATGATTATCAAACTCTCAAGAAAGTCGTATCTTCTAACAAACGTAATTGGGATGAAAAGTTCGGTGAATGCCTCTAGCCTTATCGAACTACGGTCCGAACCTACTGGCAGTACACTATTTGTTTTGGTATACGAAAGTGAAGCCCTACTCCCTTTGTGTCACACCCCATAACCAGAATACTGGAGAGCGGGGGACAGACACAGCCAGCTACGTACATTGACGTATATCTACCTCGATTACGGTCACGGCTGTCTAGATGCATGGGGTTTATCTACAGCCAACAGTCTCTTATGGTCATGAAAGCCTAGTATCTCAATATCAAGCAAGTAAGTAAATGTTACAAGATGTTAGATCATCATATATACAAAGTAAGGCGTCCCAAACATTAGGTATTCAGATTATCATGAAGTAGTCATACAAAATGAAGACTAGCAAGAGTTTCAGTCATGCATGATCAACCCTAGGATGTGTCAATCATGTTACAGTCCGTAGGCAGACAGTAAGTAAAGTTGCAAACGAGCTAACACTTGCTTGGCGAATAAATGCCTCAAAAGAATATTTTTACAAGAGAATGGGAGAGCAAAATAAGAACCCACTCGTTGCTAGGGTTGCGCCTAGTGGTCACCATCTGGCTGGAAGGCTGGAGGATCCTCGATTCCTACTCCAAAATCTGGCCATACAAAACTAGCCGGGTCAGACCTCAGAAGAGCATGCCACAAGGAAGGCTTCACTTAAGAACTAAAACTAGCATATTAGCACATGGGAACATAAATGGTAATAAAAGACATGAGTTAGAGGAAACAAGGTGAAAAATGATAAGACAAATAATGGACTATTCCGGTAGCCAAGTTACAACCCGTAAATTAAATAAGGACCGGGGTGGTAACCCTTCACCTGAACAGAGCTTAGTCTCCCACCAATTATCGACAAGAGTAAAGCATAAGCAAGAATGTGCTGACGTAATCACAGACTGGCATCGATTAGACAAGACTAGACTGGACTACATACATCATTCACGGCCAAGCAAGAGAACGGCTTAATGCTTTAACTAACTAGGGTTATCACAAGCCTAGTTACTAGCAAGATGCAATGAGATATTTCTGCAGTCACAAGCCCTACAGCTATCCAGGTTATCTAGACGAGGTTCATTTAAGAGTTATCAAGAATTATTAGGTGGCTTGGAGTGCAACATATGACAATGTGCATAGAACTTGTTTCATGAAGTGCCCCACATGATAGTGGTCTGGAAATGTGCCCTATTCGACAGCAGGCTACAAGTCCCTCAGGTGTGGCCGGGATAACGGAATCGTCTGTAACTGGAAACATCTCTCTATATGAACTACTTGATCAATCTAGTCATTAACTTAGTCAGATTCAGTATAAATCCTTGACCGTAGGAAATCAGGAATTTATGTCCGAGTCATGATGCAAGACGAGACATGTAGCTTATACAGGCACAATCAAGAAAATCAACCACGGTGTCAAGACAAGAGTTACTTAGCAAGTCAGGGTAGCTATCATAACAGCGTTCAAGATTATCACGTCATGCCAGGTTACTTGTTACTTGTCAATATTACTTGTCAGGAGTGCGCCTCGATGGGCCACTATCAAGATTGTACATGCCTTATCAAGTTACTTATCATGTCAAGAGTGCTTGTCAAGAGTGCGCCTCGACGGGCCACTATCCAGATTTTTATGTCGTATTTATGTCAACATCAATACTGGCAAGTCATGCTATGCTCAACAAGTTATCGAGTCTGGTCATCACAAATAGGTCAAGTACAAAGGATAAGCAATTAACATAAAACCAATAATTAAGTGACAGATCATGCAAGGGGCCAGGGGTACCATGGCCAACAAGTGGCATTAGCCATGTTACGCCAGGGTAATAAGCTGCGCCAGGCACTAGGGGGTGCCAAGGCTACAGGTTGCGCCCAAATAATATGTTGCGCCTAGGCATTGGGGTGCCAGGTACTGGGGTGCACCAGGTCAGGTCAAGTTGCGCCAAGGCAAGTCGAGTCAAGACAGGCTGGGTTGCACCAGAACTAGTCGGGCCAAGTTAGGTTGCGCCAGGCACTAGGCTGCGCCAGGCTAGGTTGCGCCAGGCACTAGGCTGTGCACGCTGGGTCAGGTTACGTCGTGCTAAGAAGCGCACGCGGGTCAGGTTGCGCCGCGCTAAGAAGCGCATGTGGGACAGGTTGCGCCGCACTAAGAAGCACGGGCAGGGCAGGTTGCGCCTGGCACTATTCTTCTTCTCCAAAACAGCAAAGAAGAACCTATAGAACCCGAAAACTTCAAAATGCCATAACTTGCTCAAAATAAGTCTGAATTGAGACTTCCAAGGTTCTAAACTGCATAGAACGAGATTTTTTACAGTCTGGAATGACTGATTTTAGGAAATACCAAGCTTTAACAGATCAAAAAAAAAAGATCTACAAAAATCCATCTATCAAAATCGAAAATGCCAAGCTCTAAAGAGGCTTAGAATCAAGTAGAGAAGAGAATGGAAAAATAAAATAGGAGATCCATCATGAATCAAGTTGTACTTGCCTAGGGCTTGGGTGTAGGTGGGAGGAGTAAGATGAAGAAGTAAATGAAAGTTATGGAGGATAGAGAGTGTAGTTGACTTATATTAAGCCCAAACCATCTCAAACCAACCAAGTCATCATGTTGAACCAAACCAAAATAACTAAGTCAAGATTAAACTAAGACTAGGCTAAGCAGGACAAGTCTAACTATGATCCACCTGACAAATGTCAGAAATTCGTACACGTATAATAAAAATACGTATAACGGGAAATGGGAGTGACAACTCTACCCACCTTAAAAGATTCTGTCCTCAGAATTTAATCAAGAGGCTAGACATCTCAAGGCAAGCTACACTAACCACAGGCAATCTACGACTAGCAGTCAATCAAGCAATCATTTATGCAAGCAAGAAAGTAAAAGCATAAGGCATAAAAGACATTTTACCTTATGAGTCAACAGGTGTGGATATCGCGATCTGATATCATCCTCATGCTCCCACGTTGACTCACCCAAAGAGTGATGACCCCAAGCAACGCGGACTAACTTAATAGTCTTGTTCTTGAGTGCCTTCTCTCTTCGGTCCAATATAGATACGGGCCTTTCCTCATACGAAAGGTTGGTACCAACAACCAATTTTGAATGATCAAGGATATGGCTCAGATCCGGGATATACCATCACAATTGGGATACATGGAATACATCATGTACCTCACGTAATAACGATGAAAGAACGAGACGATAGGACACATCGCCTACTCGCTCGAGAATTTTAAACGGCCCTATATAACTAGGACTAAGCTTTTTTCGTACGCCGAATCGAATGACGCCACGGGTAGGCGAGATCCTAAGGAATACATGGTCGCAGATAGAGAACTCAAGAGGACGCCGATGAGAATCGGCCCAATGACGCTGACGATCTTGTGCAACTCGAAGATGATCCCTAACTTGTCTGACCACCTCGATAGTCCGAGTAACCATTTTTGGACCAAACATCTGCCTCTCGCCTACATTATCCCAGGCTAAAGGTGATTTGCACTTTTTACCATACAGTGCCTCAAACGGTGCCATCCGAATACTGGCCTGGAAACTGTTATTGTAGGAAAAATCTACGAGTACCAAAGTCGAGTGTACATGATCGTAACATATCTTCGAGAGTTTGAATCGTGCGTTCTGACTGACCATCTGTCTGCGGATGATAAGTTGAACTAAACTTGAGACGAGTCCCCAAACTCTCTTGAAGACTCCGCCAAAAGTGCGATGTGAATCTTAAATCTCTATCTGATATGATACTAACTGGCACTCCATACAATCTGACTATCTGCCTGAGGTACATCTTTGCAAGCTGATCCGTTGACTGACCAGTTCTGAAAGGGATAAAATGAGCTACCTTCGTGAGTCGGTCAACTATAACCCAGATAACATCTCTCCCAGCTGGAGATTTAGGTAATCCGGTTAAAAATCCATGGTAATGTGCTCCCATATCTATTCTGGGATCGGTAAAGGTTGAAGAAGTTCGGCTGGTCTCTGATGTTCAGCTTTAACTTGTTGGCAAACTAACAACGAGAGACAAACCGGGCTATCTCCCTCTTCATGCCATTCCACTAGAAATGCTGACGGATATCACGATACATCTTCGTGCCACCGGGATGAATTGAATACTGAGAACTGTAAGCTTTTGCCGTAATCTCTTGCCTGATATCACCACTAGGTACACAAAGATGTCTTCCATATCGAAGTGTACCGTCTTCGTGAATATATAACTCTGTTCTCCTTCCTGCTTCACATTCTGCCCTAAGCCGCTAAATCTTAGAATCTGTTGATTGAGCTATCTTGATCCTCTCAACTATACTGGACTGAACTTGCATATTGGATATCAATGCCACATTGGTAGGAAGAACTACTTCTATTCCCATCTTTTGAAGATTTGCTAGTAACTCTGGTTGTGCTGTTAGAAAATAAGCTTCTGCTCTTCTACTCAACGCATCTGCAACTACGTTGGCCTTTCCAGGATGATATTGTAAGTTGATGTCGTAATCCACAAGTAGCTCTGGACATCTCCTATGACGCATGTTAAGATCCTTTTGAGTAAACACATACTTAAGACTCTTGTGGTCGGTGAAAATCTTCACCCGATCTCCATATAAATAATGCCTCCAAAGCTTAAGTACAAAAACCACCACTGCTAACTCTAATTTATGGGTTGGGTAATTCCTCTCATGATCACGAAGCTGACGTAACGCATAAGCTACTACCTTACCATGATGTATTAAGACACATCCCAATCCTCTGCCAGAAGTATCACAATAAATTAAAAATCCTCCAGTCCTATCTAGAAGCGTGAGAATGGGAGCCGTCATCAATCTTCGCTTCAACTTCTCGAATGAACTCTGACACTCTACTGTCCAAGCAAACTACACATCCATGCGGGTAAACTGCGTCAATGGTGCCGAAATCCGAGCAAAGTCTGACACAAATCGTCGGTAATAGCCGGCCAATCCTAGAAAACTACAAACTTCTGCGACGGTGCTAGGAACTGGCCATGTCTCTATGGTAACTATCTCTGGGGGTCTACTTCCACTCCACCTTGGGTGATTATGTGACCTAAGTACGAAATGCGATCAAGCCAAAATTTGCACTTACTGAACTTCACGTACAACTGGTGTTCTCTGAGAATCTGAAGAACTACACGAAGATGCTACTCATGCTTCGCCTCATTCTTGCTATAGACCAAGATGTCGTCTATGAACACTATCACGAACTGATCCAAATAGGGCATGAATATGCGATTCATGAGATCCATGAATACAGCTGGCACATTAGTCGCTCCGAATGGCATAACGAAAAACTTCCAATGTCCATATCTAGATCTGAATGTTGTCTTCGGGATGTCGTGCTCTCTGACTCTGATCTGATGGTACCCTGACCATAAGTCAATCTTCGAAAATACTGCTGCCCCACTGAGTTGATCAAATAAATTATCTATCCTTGGTAGAGGATATCTGTTCTTTATTGTTACAGAATTCAAGGTATGATAATCAACACATAATCTTGACGTAACATCCTTCTTTTTCACAAAAAGCATCAGGGCTCCCCAAGGTGATCCACTAGCACGAATGAATCCTTTGGTTCTGAGTTCTTCAATCATCTTGTACAGGATCTCCAACTCTGATGGTGCCATTCTGCAGACTCTCTCTGATACTGGTGCAGTCTCTGGAATCAAGTCGATAGTGAACTCTATCTCTCTCTCCGGTGGCATACCTGGAAGCTGTTCGGGAGATACATCAGAAAACTCTTTAACGACTCTGGGAAACAGAAATGCCTCTGCTACTGCCATCTGTAAGACTGGGGGAGAAGGTTCTACCTCGCCCCTAGAAAATAAAAACTCCGGTTCACCTGGAATACCAAAAATAATCCTGCCAATATGGCAGTCTATTCTTGCATATTAATCCTTCAACCAATCCATTCCTAGGACCACGTCATAGTCGGCCATCGGAAATTCTATCAATCTAGCGGAAAACTCTCTACCGCTAACTACGATTCGACACGAGGAAAAGACTCTATATACTCCAACAAGACTATTACCAGTAAGTGTATTGAGCCTTACAGACAATGACTCAGGCTCCAGTCCTATCCGTGTAGTGAATCGTGCAGACATAAATGAATACGATGCACCCGAATCAAATAATACAGATGCTGGAAAATAGTTGATGAGAATGGTACATGCCACCACCTCACCTGATGCCAATTCTTCTGCCACGGTCAGAGCCATAGCTTGACCTTGTCCTCTTGGTGCTGGTCCTCTCTGTTGGTGACCTCTCTGCCTGTTCTAAATCTGAGCTTGGGCCTGAGCATATTGTTACGGCCTCTGCTTCTGGAAAGCTTGAGCCTGAGGCGACAATGGCCTCGGAGGCTGGTACTGTTGCTGCACTGGTGCTGGTCCCCTAACAGATGGACTGGTTAGTGTTGATGAAGAAGAACTGGCTCTATGCGGGCAGGACCCTATCAGGTGATCTGGTGCCCTACAAGCCAAGCACAACCCCTGTGCTCTGCGACACTCTGAGACTACGTGTCCTGGCTTTCCACAATGAGTGCAGCCCATCGCGGAAGACTGCTTCTACTTCTGCTTCTGTTGCTAAGGGTATGTCGGTGTCGAGCACTGAACCGACGAAACTGTAGTCGTTCTCCTAGGAGCTCCAATGGTCAAAGCCCTAGCTGCCGGGGATAGTGTTGATGACTAGGACAACTGTCCATAAGACCTTTTACGTCATCCAGTTTGATCTATTATCCTCTGGGAGGTATACTCATGCCTCTTCGCTGTTCGCAAGAAAGCATCAAACGTCTGGTGCTCAAACTGCTCTACTACTAGAATGATCTCTAGGTAGAGTCCCTGCTGGAATCGATGCGCTCGGTCCAATTCGGTCGCCACCAAGGTATGAGCAAATCGACTAAGCCAAGAAAACTTGGTCGTATATCTATCGACCGTCCTTCCCATCTACTTGAGATTGCTGAATCTGGTCTGCAGATCATACCGAGCTACTGCATCAAAGTACTTTGTCTGGAACTTGTCGCTGAATACCGCCCATAAGACAAACGTCGCCAATCCAACTGCTTGCATCGCCCACCAGTTGCGGGCTAAGTCCAACAACTGCAGGCGTACGACGGCCACCTTCTCACCCTCAGGAATCCTAGTTGCTTCCAGGATAACCTCTGTGTCCTGAAGCCATGCATCAGCAGCAATAACATCTTTACTGCCGTCAAAGAAAGGAGGGTTCAGACGCTTGAAGCTGTTGGCCGCGTTGTTCCTTTGGTAACCAACTCTGCCCATGGTATCTTGTACTATCTGGTGTAGGGCATCGCCCCGTCGATCTTGAGATACAAGCAATTCTCTGATGAGACCCACCAGGGTACCATTATCAGGCTCTGCAGGCTGGACTGGTTAAACTGGGGGCTCTGGATCCCCGAAATACATGACTCGAAAGGCCGCTCCAGAGTGTTGGGCTTGGTCTCCAGGTTGCTGCTGGTCTACTGGAGGTGCTACGCCTTGCTGATCGGTAGGACCAGGAATAATGTCGCTGAAGAAACGACATGGGGAACAATAAGGAAGGACCATGATAGATCGAGAATATAAACATGTGATCAGGTCAAGATTCTGGAAAGATTAGAAGACACGAGTAGAGATCAAGGGCGAGTGCTGATTGAGACATCTATTCAGTGAAACCCTCACATATCTTGATTTACAAGACATGCATGGGCCACCACTTATACCGTGTCACACCCCAGAACCAGAATACTGGAGAGCGGAGGACAGACACAGCCAGCTACGTACATTGAGGTATAATCTACCTCGATATACGGTCACGGCTGTCTAGATGCATGAGGGTTTATCTACAAGCCAACAGTCTCTTATGGTCATGAACATGCCTAGTGTCTCAATCTCAAGCAAGTAAGTAAATGTTACAAGACGTTAGATCATCAGACATACAAAGTAGGCGTCCTAAACATTAGGTATTTAGATGATCATGAAGCTAGTCATACAAAATGTGAAGACTAGCAAGAGTTTTAGTCATGCATGATCAACCCTAGGATTTGTCAATCGTGTTATAGCCCGTAGGCAGACAGTAAGTAAAGTTGCAAACGAGCTAACACTTGCTCGACGGCTAAACGCCTTAAAAGAATATTTTTACAAGAGAGTGGGAGAGCAAAATAAGAACCCACTCGTTGCCAGGATTGAGCCTAGTGGTCACCATCTGGCTGGAAGACTGGAGGATCCCCAAGTCCTATTCCAAAATCTGGCCATACAAAACCAGCTGGGTCTGACCCCAGAAGAACAAGTGCCACAAGGGAGGCTTCACTTAAGAACTAAAACTAGCATATTAGCACATGGGAACATAAAATGTAATAAAAGACATGAGTTAGAGGAAACAAGGTGATAAACGATAAGACAACTAATGGACTATTCCGGTAGCCAAGTTACAACCCGTAACCAAACAAGGACCGAGATGGTAACCCTTCACCTGAACAGAGCTTAGTATCCCACCAATTATCGACAAGAGTAAAGCATAAGCAAGCATATGCTGAAATAATCACAAACTGGCATCGATTAGACAAGACTAGACTAGACTACATCTATCATTCACGTCCAAGCAAAGAGTACGGCTTGATACTTTAACTAACTAGGATTATCACAAGCCTAGTTACTAGCAAGATGTAATGAGTTGTTTTCGCAGTCACAAGCCCTACAGCTATCCAGGTTATCCAGGCGAGGTTTATTTAAGAGTTATCAAGAATTATTAGGTGGCTTGGAGTGCAATACATGACAATGTGCATAGAACTTGTTTCATGAAGTGCCCCACATGACAGTGGGCTAGAAATGTGCCCTACTCGACGGCAGGCTATAAGTCCCTCAGGTGTGGCCGGGATAACGAGATCGCCTGTAAGTAGAAACATCTCTCTCTATGAACTACTTGATCAATCTAGTCATTAACTTAGTCAGATTCAGTATAAATCCCTGACCGTGGGAAATCAAGAATTCATGTCCTAGACATGATGCATAACGAGACATATAGCTTATACAGGCATAATCAAGAAAATCAACCACGGTGTCAAGACAAGAGTTACTTAGCAAGTCAGGGTAGCTGTCATAACAGCGTTCAAGGTTATCACGTCATGCTAGGTTACTTGTTACTTGTCAAGATTACTTGTCAGGAGTGCACCTCGACGGGCCACTATCAAGATTGTACATGCCTTATCAAGTTACTTATCATGTCAAGAGTGCTTGTCAAGAGTGCGCCTCGACGGGCCACTATCCAGATTTTTATGTCGTATTCATGTCAACATCAATACTGGCAAGTCATGCTATGCTCAACAAGTTATCGAGTCGGGTCATCACAAATAGGTCAAGTACAAAGGATAAGCAATTAACATAAAACCAATAATTAAGTGACAGATCATGCAAGGGGCAAAGGGTACCATGGCCAACAAGTGGCATTAGCCATGTTGCGCTAGGGTAATTGGCTGCGCCAGGCACTAGGGGGTGCCAAGGCTACAGGTTGCGCCTAAATATTAGGTTGCGCCTAGGCACTGGGGGTGCCATGTACTGGGGTGCACCAGGTCAGGTCAAGTTGCGCCATGACAAGTCGAGTCAAGACAGGCTGGGTTGCGCCAGAACTATTCGGGCCAAGTTAGGTTACACCAGGCACTAGGCTGCGCCTGGCTAGGTTACGTCGGACTGGGGTACGCCAGGTCAGGTTGCGCCTGACTGGGGTACGCCATGTCAAGTTACGCCAGGGCCCAAGGGGGCCCTGGGCAAGATTGCGCCAGACTGAGCTGCGCGAGGTCGGGTTGCGCCTGACTCAGGTTACGCCTGACTCAGGTTGCACGGCGCTAAGAAGCACACGCTGGGTCAGGGTACGCCGTGCTAAGAAGCGCGCGCTGGGTCAGGTTGTGCCGCGCTAAGAAGCGCGCACGGGGAAGGTTGTGCCGCACTAAGAAGCACGCGCGGGGCAGGTTGCGCCTGGCACTGTTCTTCTTCCCCAAAATAGCAAAGAAGAACCCATGGAACCCGAAAACTTCAAATGCCATAACTTGCTCAAAACAAGTCCGAATTGAGGCTTCCAAGGGTCTAAACTATATAGAACGAGATTTCCTACAGCCTGGGATGACTGTTTTTAGGAAATACCAAGCTTTAATAGATTAAAACCAAGAAAAATAAGAAAATATCAAAACTTAGATCTACAAAAATTCATCTATCAAAACCAAAAATGCCAAGCTCTAAAGAGGCTTAGAATCAAGTGGAGAAGAGAATGGAAAAATAAAATGGGAGATCCATCATGAAGCAAGTTGCACTTGCCTAGGGCTTGGGTATAGGTGGGAGGAGTAAATAAAGAAGATAAAGAAGTAAATAAAAGTTATGGAGGAGAGAGAGTGTAGTTGACTTATATATTAAGCCCAAACCATCTCAAACCAACCAAGCCATCATGTTGAACCAAACCAAAATAACCAAGTCAAGATTAAACCAAGACTAGGCTAAGCCGGACAAGTCTAACTACGATCCACCTGACAAATATCAGAAATCCGTACACGTATAATGAAAATACGTATAACGAAAAACGGGAGTGACACTTTGGAACTCCAAATTCCCTCTCTAAGAGTGGCTCTTAATTAGTCATATGACCACGGAAGACAACCACCGCCTATGATTACAAGAATTGGAAGCAATGAACGAGAAATGCCTCCTAGCACAACAGCGCATTGAGCTATACCATGCACGAATATCAAATGATTTTAACAAAAAAGTTTACAAGAAGGTTATTCCGAGCCAGCGATCTCGTTTAATCTGTTAGAAGGCCAATGATTATGACCCACAAGACGGCCAAAAAGTTTTTACCCAAATGGGAAGGGTCATTTGTTGTAGAAATGGTCTATTCTAACGGAGCATACCGGCTAGCTAACCCAATGGATATTTATTCATTATGCCTATCAATGGTAAGTTCCTCAAGAAGTATTATGTTTAAACAAAGATGGAAGTGAAAAGCGTCTCCAACTGTAACCTCCATTCCTACATCCTTATCCTATTTTGAATGCCTACCATGTCCATAATACCTCAGAGTATGCATTCTTGACTTCTTTCACAATACATTCATATTACCTCTGTTGATAAGATCGTTATTCTAAAACTTACCATATTCACATTGGTACCTCCACAAAAAAGATTCCTAGATGAACAAATATGTCCATTTAACCTCTGAGTTGTTCTTATGTTTCTTACCATGTTATTTCTAAACCTCTGAGTAAGTTACCAATCTAGAATCATATGTTTTTCATGTCCAAAATTACCTCTGAACAAACCTTCTCTATCCTTCAAGAAATTACCCCACAGTAATATTCGTAGAGTAAAAGAAGACAAGTCCACAAAGTCCGCAATCACAAGAAACTCACATAAAGCAAGCAAAAGGCGATTAGATTTTCATTGATATTCATGATACATATGATGGGAATCTACAACATGATTATATTTTTTTTATAGATATTCATGCTTACATATGATGGAAATTTATTTAATAGAAGACCTCTACTGAAGACTCTGGCTCACTTCTTTCTCATTATAGAGATCAATGATGTGACAAATGCATCCAATGAAGAGGGTAGAGATGTGACAAATGCCCTACTGCAAAGGGCAGTAATGTTATAAATCTCGAGCATTGGGCCTGCATTAATTTTTCAAGACAAGCAGGAAGGCCGTCTCGAGTGTGCAGGATGGTCGTCGCGTATGTAAAACCCCTCAAAATTAAAAGAATATTTACTTTGGGTTAAAATATTTTATTGGATTTTTATTTATTTTAATTAATTTTTATCCTATTTTTATTATATAAAAAGGGCTATAGTCATAATTGAGTTTGAATGTGCAAGTTGACTAGAAAGTATAGCATGCCTAGCGTAGTCGGGTGCTTTAACTAGTATACTGGCCATGTTATGGATGTCATAGTCATATTTTAGTCTCTTGTATGTTAACAATTCAAATTGTGGCACAAGTCATATTTTAATTAATTAATTAGTTTATATAAGCCTTTATGATTTTTTAGGAGACCCGGTTACACCAAACCTTCCCGAACATCTTCCAAGCCAAATCCAAACGTATGTAAGCACGTTGGATATTAGAATACATTAATAAATATATATATATTTTATATATATTCAGATTTTTGCAATTATTTTGGCTCAAAGGATAGAATGTTCTATATAAGGATATATATATTTAAGTCCTTAGCCTAACTAACTAACTAACTAACTACCCAACCAACCCACTAAATAACCTAACCATCTAACCAAGGACGACCAAGAGTAGCCCCCATGTAATTTTCGTTCAAAAATAAGCCCCTATATTGGTCGTTCATGTCATGCATCGAAACACCCTCCTACATATGTGTGTGTGTGTGTGTGTGTGTGTGTGTGTGTGTGTGTGTGTGTGTGTATATATATATATATATATATATATATATATATATATATATATATATATATATATATATGTATCAATCTTCATCAAAACCCAAACCCTAACACCAAAATCTCTCATTTATCACCCAAGAGCAGCCCCTTCCCCATTAATTTCGAAAATAGCAATCTCTCCCCTCTCCTTCATCATCCTCTTCCTGCACAACACCTACCAATCATCTCCTCCCACTCAAAGTCTCTCCTTTACACCATCTCTTATATATATGTATGTATGTATGTATGTATCAATCTTCATCAGAACCCTAACCCTAACACCAAAATCTCTCATTTATCACCCAAGAGCAGCCCCTTCCCCATTAATTTCGAAAATAGCAATCTCTCCCCTCTCCTTCATCATCCTCTTCCTGCACAACACCTGCCAATCATCTCCTCCCACTCAAAGTCTCTCCTTTACACCATCTCTTCACCTAAATACCATTAAACCTTCAAAAAGACTTATATACATATATACATATATATATATATATATATATATATATATATATATATATATATATATATATATATATATATATATATATCCCCTCTCCTTCATCATCCTCTTCCTGCATAACACCTACCAATCATCTCCTCCCACTCAAATTCTCTCCTTTACACCATCTCTTCACCCAAACACCATTAAACCTTCAAAAGGACTTATATATATATATATATATATATATATATATATATATATATATATATATATATATATATATATATATATATATATATATATATATGTATCAATCTTCATCAAAACCCTAATCCTAACACCAAAATATCTCATTTATCACCCAAGAGCAGTCCCTTCCCCATTAATTTCGAAAATAGCAATCTCTCCCCTCTCCTTCATCATCATCTTCCGGCACAACACCTACCAATCATCTCCTCACACTCAAAGTCTCTTCTTTACACCATCTCTTCACCCAAATACCATTAAACCTTCAAAAAGACTCCACCTTCACCATCAAACCTACCAAACCACCATTCTCATCATCTTCAACCCATCAAGAAGGGGTTAGAAAGCAAGCAAGACAAGAAAGTTGGAATCTTTGGCAAGGAGGAGCACCTACAAGCCTTCTAGTAAAAGATTTTGGTAAGATTATATATTTTTTCCCATCTCAAACCCTATGATAAATTCTGTAGGAAATATGAGATTAATGTCTTAGAAATTAGATTTTGATCCCTATTTATCATATATTTTTATTCATAGAACTTGCATCTAGAATTGTTGAGAAATCGAGTTACGATAATGTTGATTTTTAGTAGGGATGTGAAGGAACTCTATTTTATTGTTGGTGTTTTTAAAAAATGAATCTAGTGTAGGTTTATTACTATAAAATATATTTTTAAATAATTTTTTTGATTTTATCATCTTAAATCTGTCCGAGAAAAATAGGAGTCGAAATATTAGCTTTTCGGGTAGAACTGCTGACCTAGAAAGACTATAAATTAGGATATATGTGGATGAATTAATGAGTTATTTTATGAAAAATAATCTATATTAATTTTTTTTAATATGTTATTTAACATATTTAAGCCATGTTGGGTAGTTGGCGATGTTCTGGACAAGTTTCGGGTCGACTAGCCGACATGGGAGTCAAATAGTCATAAATTTTTCTTAGAATTCCAAATCTGAAATTCAGAGCTTATTTCAGTGTAAAATAATTTAAATTTTTTATTTTTATGATTTTAGATGATTTTTAGGCATACCCTCGACGTAGGGGCATAACCAATACTTTTGGAAGTCGAAAACCGTAAAACTAGATCCCGGTGTCTCATGAAGTGTATGTGTTGTTGTGTATGAATCTAAGTGGTTTCATGAGATATTTGGATATAGTTATTATGGTTTAAAATATTAAATTAGTTAATTAAGTCATACCATATGTTTTATGATTAAATAATTAAACTAGTTAACTAATTATTTAGGAGCATTGGGTTCCGGAGGCGTAGACACGAGACCTACCTTTCATCTTCACACCGCAGAATCAGGCAAGTACACATTGCCAAAATTTTCCATTCATATAGCATGTTTAAATTTTTTTTCATCATTGTTATCATCGATTCACATGATTCTAGTTTATCAGTTATTTCTGTTCCTTTTTATTAGAGACATTTTCATATACCCTGTATAGGATTTGGATATACCAGATTGTTGTACCCACGTGAGTGTTAGATGCACAAGAACGACTATAAATATATGGACTATTTTTCTTTCCCTATATCGTTATTTGTGAACCTGTGGCCTCTATGGCCGGGTTATCTGTTGTAACCCTGTGACCTCCAAAGTCGAGTGAGTTTTCTAAGTCGTGGTTTACCTGTGAGCTATGGTATTTGTTGTCCGTCGTTATACAGTTCATGTGTGGTTAGTTGTTCTCACTCATGTATGATTATAGTATAGGTAATGCCTAGTTCATTTTTCTTGCTTATCACTATCTATTTAACTGCTATACTTTGAGATACTTGGCTTGTATATTATGTGTCTTGCTAGTCCCACTGAGGACCTGGTGATCTCTCCAGGTTTAGTCGAGGTTGATCTAGGTACAGACGAGCATGTTTACGAGCCAGCACCAGACCACGGTACCACTGAAGCTGACGACGTTATCGATGCTTAGCATAGCTTGGACTTAGTTATTTATTTTCCTGTCTTTATATTCTATTTACGTCTACTAGAAGTGGATTTGTCTCCACCGGACGTGACTTGAATACTTGATTACTTGAACTTCAGTTTACATTATTTCTCATTATTTGGTTCATTATCTCTTATTTGATTTAGTTGTATCTTTTTACTTCCGTGGATGAGATATAGATTGCCATGTTAGTTCTAGATTTCTATGACTTGTGAGTTTATAGACAACTTAAGTGCATTCTTGAGGGTTTCATAGATTTGGTATTACCCTTGAGTATGTACTAGCTGGGCGTTGTAGAAGCATGAAAAAAATGCAGACATATCAAAAGTGCAAGTGGCGTTCTCACTATACATGGCTTCACAAAAGCACAGGTAGCCCAAAAGCGCAGACAGACAACTAAAGTCACACAGACGAAGAAAAGTGGTACATAAATAGTTCTTTATTAAAATCATGTCTACAAAAGATCTATTATAGATTCTTCATGATTACATATAAAGGACTAAAACACCTAAAAGAAGTCTACAAGGGGGTTAATCTTCAGCACGCGCGCAGCCCCCCAAACATGCAACACTTCCTCGTCGGAGCGAGCCACTTCCTGATGCATCTATTGGCCCAAAAAAAAACTCAGTCTACAGCACAGGGTATGCCACCGCCATTGAGCAGGGCAGAGCACAACCTGTGGCTCTTCAGATTGGCAATCAATACAAACCCGAAAGCTTGGATCTCGAAGACCTCCAAGATGTTGTTCAGGTTCGAACTCCTTACGCCAAACGCTCGTGCATCTCAAAATTCAGTAGTAGTTCTTCTACAAAGACAAAGCTTCTTTAAACGATGGGATCCACAACCAACAGTCGACTTGTGTAAGGCCAACTGCCGTTCGAAGCTAAATCGGGATCGAGCATGACGGTGGGAATGTTAAGAGAAAGAAGACAAAACCCTTCGGAAAAGCTTTCCATTGTATAGGGTGAGTGTGGTCCAACCCACATGCCATGTGTCCATTGGTCAAAGACTCCCAAATTAATGGGTTGAACCTAAGATTAGCACAATGAGTCTAATTTAATAGATTCATTCGACTGAATCCTAGGCCACAGACTTCTTGAATTCTCCAAATGACGACGGTAATTAAAGAAGAGGATGACCGACTCGTCTATCAAAAGAGCAGTCATTAATTGCTCTTATGACTTCGACAGAAACTAGCTCCTTCGACTCAGAAGCGCAGCCAGTTCATTCCTTCTACTGCGCCCTCCTTTCAACTCAGAAGAGCAGCCAGTTCACTACGCCCTCGCTTCAACCCAGAAAGTGTAATGACTTCATTGCCTGAAGCACTTGTCCACTCGTCACTCTAAAAGCGTAGTAACTACGTTGCCTGAAGCAGAAGTCCACTCATCACCCTAAAAGTGCAGTGACTCCGTTGTTTGTAGCACTTGTCCACTCATCGCCCTAAAAGCACAGTGACTCCGTCACCTGAAACACAGTCTACTTATCGCCCAGCAGCGCAGTGACCTCAAAGCCTCGCTAGAAGTATAGCTTGCATAGATGCACAGTCTTACGGGGTGACGTGGTTCCACGTGGCCAGATGGGTGTTTTATGTCCTTTTCAGATTGGTTTGTTTAAAAACCACCGTTCTTAAGGTAGGACCGAGTTTAATTCTGTTGATAAGAGCAATATCATATCGGTTTGTTTAAACCACAGATAAGGACGAAATTTATTCTTATAGACGAGGGCCATATCTAATTGGTTTGTTTAAACCAATGGCCCCCTAAGATAAGACAAAATCCAACTTCAGGAATAGAAACAAAATCTGCTCAGGTTCATCCGATCAACAGTAAACACACGCCACGTGTCGTTTATTCGGTCATGTTGATAATTTCCCCCAAGATCTTAATAAAGAAGAATCCTAGCGTCCACCACATGTCAGCTCAGCAGCAGTTCTCACCGTACACTTCGAGATTCTCTCATATCTCTACGTGCAGCATTCTTGCACAATTCTTAGCACATTGTATGTTTTTTCCTATAAATAGAAGGAGTTTTCCTTCGATAAAGGGGCCCCTAAATCTTTACAAATTCGACATCCTCTTGATTGGCAACCCCAAAGTTTCAATTACAAGCACCAGAAAGCTAGAGCAAGTTCAACTCGTTGTCAGATCGCCAACGGAGTAAGGGAGCTGTTGCAGTGCTCGATCTCCACCGTTACACTTTCCTAGAAAACTTTGTACTTAGATCTCCTGTTTAGGAATTGATACAAAAAATTTCGTAGAACCTTTTGTTAGGCAAACAAGATAGCGACCCTGCTGGGGACTTCCTTCTTCTCCAACGAGAAGGTGGTGGCGCAATCTGACGAAAACTTGTTGGGATCTTCTCAGAAGACATTGGTTATACGTTTCAACCAATAAGCTTTTGAAGATCTCCTTTCTGAGGAGAAGTCGAGTCTTTCGAAGCGGTTCGTAAAACCGAAGAAGACTCGATGCACCTGGGTGCCGAAGGCGGCTGCTACGAGCAGCATGACGGAGGAGACTATGCTCTAGAACCCCCTGAACGACAAATCCCAGAAGAAGATTTTGGCTGCTACTGACAGGCCACCTCACTCAGTTCCCACTTCTGGAAAACACAGCAAAGAGTACGGCTCTCCTACGATGGGTCTGACAAAGGCACAACGCCAAAAGAAGCGCACCGTGGTCCACCCATGGACGGAGGAGGCTGCGCAGGTGAGAACTGCTGTCTTTGACAGAATTGCCTACCCATCGGATAAGGCTACGTTGGATTCTAAACGTTACGCACCTTCTAGGGGTAACACAAAGAAGTCTAAGGCGGCACGTGTCTTACACAGCCAAAGTGCTATGCCAACCACTCTGTTGGACTCTGAATACTGTACACCTTCTAGGGGTTGTAGGAAGAAATCCAAGACAGCATGCGCTTTGCGCAATCAAAGTGCTATGCCGACGGCAGACCAAAGGCCTACATTGACAGTCACGTGTACAGCCAATGGAAAACTATACAAAACTGGTCTGAGTGCTTCGATGCCTCGACGGTGAAAACCTTTTGTCACTTGAGCACTCATGTGCATGATTCAAGCCGGGGGTACCCACTATCGAGATAGATTCATGCAAATAGTATTCCTGTAAGCATGGAAGGAGTCTACCTCATCAGCAACTCTCTAATCAGGACCTAAGCGTGTTCATGCGCAGGAACTAAGAAAGAGAGAAGCTATCTCCACACCCTCACTCCTGCGTACAGCTTCCTTGCGCGCACGAAAGGAGTGCAGGAATGGAGACCTCAATAACTCCCCACAAGCGTAAAGCGAGGGAGGAATCTGCGGTGCAAGGCGTGTCTAAACTAAGGCATAACTGTAACCAGATCACCATCAACTGCTGCTATTGCCAAATAGCCGCATCGCCACCAAAGAGGCGGTCCGTCTTCCAAAGACCGCAACCGATGGTATCGGGTAAAGAAGAAGATGAACTCCGCGTTGCTTCATGCAACGCGATACGGGGTTCTTCGTCTCTCAAGAAGCTTTCCAAGAATCCTCTCGTGTCGGCCAACAAGCCCAAAAACTGGCCTGGGGTAGCAAGACAGCGGTACCCAGTATTGGTGTATTCCAAAGCACATGTGCTAAATTTGGATCCTTGGCGCAAGGAGGTGATGCTGCGGATGCAACATTAGCTGGAGGTGGTCAGCCCTTCATTATTCGTGACAATCCCACCTTCCAATCCAATAAGGGACTATATGAAAGATACCACCACAGGTGCAGGCAACAAAAAAGCTTGGGGTAGCAATTGCAATAAATCTGAGGATGATTGCAATCTGCCGGTTTATCCTCAAGACGACGGGACTCAGGCGTTTGTGCCAGAGAGCAAAAGATCCACCATCCCCTCTACCCATCCACACATGATGTCCGTGTTCATGATCGAAGGCGACAACATGGACAGCAGCGAAGGATCCAGTCAACAGAAATGTATAGATGCCCTTGAGACGGGCCTAAATACATTGAACAATACTATGAAGTCCTTGGCTTTCGTCGTCTTGAAGATCAAGGAGAAATTGACACCTTTTGTCTCCGCTCCTGCGAGCCAAGACCCAAGGACTAACGGCGGGTCCAATGTGCCTCACATCATGAGCCAAGCAGCACCTCCACCATCTACTTCATCAACAACAGGACCTGCAATGTCGAGTAAAGTACAGCAGGCCCTGAAAGAGTTGTACGCTCACCCGATGCCAGAAAAAAGCGAGAATTACTCCAAAAGATGGGAATTCGACAACCATATCCTGCCGAATGGGATAATGTGATCTATCCTCCCAAATACAATCCGCAGACGCTCATGTCGTTTGCCTCAGTAACAGGGCATCTACCAAAAGACGTCGCTCTCCTTACCAACATATTCTTAGAAGCACTGCAAGGGTAGCCTACAAATGGTTTTGTAGCCTTCCGGACAACTGTATTTCATCATTCGAAGACTTGAAGCGCCTATTCCTCATTCGACTCTATAAAGGGGAATAGACATGATAATGTCGACTCTCATGGACATTGTCCAGAAGGAGAAGGAACCAGTACGTGCATACATTAAGCGCTTTCACCAGGCCGCTCTGAGATTACCCCCTGGTATACCAGAGCCCATGCTTATGGACTCCTGCCGCAAAAACATGCTTCCCGTAATCAAATTGCGGTACAGTGCTCCTTGTATAGAGTGGACCCCTTTATTACAGAGACAGACGTGACGGAAAGAAAAGCTCGAGACGCACAGCTATTGGGACTGAGTTTTGCATCGCTCAAACAAAGGGAGGTGCTCATCTAGCAACAATCTCGCTCCCAAGGACGGTAAGGGGAAACAAGCCATGATCGTCAACATCTCCAAGGGTTCAGCAACAATGAACCCTAAGCTGGCCGAAGCACAGAAGTCGAAAGAGACTTACTCCTTCAAGGACGAAGACACACTAGAACTCTTCGATATGCTAACGAAGGGTGGCAAGCTTCAGCTACCACCTCCTAAGCGTTCAGATGAAGTGGAAATGGTAGAAAATCCAAAATACTGCACTACCACCAGTATGTTCACCATTCAACACGTGACTGCTACGTGTTGAAAAGACAGATGCAATGCCTCATCGACGCCAAGGTTATTTCGCTCGAATACGAGGAAAAGACTGTTACTGCCAACATGGTCACTCTCCAGTTCGGAAGTTTTTCGTGAATAGAAGCTCAAGACGGTGTAGTCCTCATCCCAAGAGCAACAATGGAAGTAGTCAATCTTCCACCGGCCCATGACAATGCTCAAGGCCTTATCCTATTTACAACGTCGTGAGGCAAAGTGATGTGGATCCATCCTGATCTCGCCCCAGACATGATGGTACCTACAGTGCACCCTGTCAAGGAAAAGAAAGTCATGTCATGTCGTATGGTCTCTACATCTGATGACACTCTGGTTACCACTCGTTCGGCTCATCAGCGAGAAGAAAATCAAGCTTCGAAAGAGAAACAGCTCCCCCTGTTGCGGCCACGCCCCGATACATTGGAAGCTAGTCCATCTTAATCCCCTGTCGTAGACAAGCAAAGAGAAGGAGGTTCGCTTTGACAAACCTCGAGAAAAGACTCGGTTGTAGGACCGATCAAGCCTATAACTTTGACATATTGGCGTAGCTGGCCAATACTCTGACTCGACTGTCACTCTTCGAGCTCCTCCGTCTCTCCAAAGAGACTCGAGACACCCTCAGTGAAGCTTTGCAGAACGCTGACTTCTCCTGACTTAGGTGCAACTGCCTAAGGAAGACCCTACTGCATGCCCACATTGTCACAGTATGGTCGAGGTAATTCCTAACATCACCTTCACCCAGCAGGATATGTTGTGAAGAACAACCGGCATAATAGACCCTTGTACTACATAGGGTATGTTGGTGCCATTAAGGTCGATCGCATCCACATCGACCATGCATCGAGACTGCATCAAATACTACAACCAGTGACTTCAACGCTAGAAAAAGTGAGCCCCTAGGCAGATTCACTTGAAATGCCAAATAGGTGATCTCCAGACTGACGTAACTTGCTACGTCATTGACACCGATATAAACTATAACATACTGTTGGACAACTATGGATCCACGAGTACATGATCGTGCCTTCCACTCTCTATCAATACATGAAGTATGTGGCTAGCGACGGACCATCAAAAATAGTTCGCTGATATCGACCCATTCCGAGGACTCGAAGAATATTGTACAGATGCTAAGTTGTATAAGTCAGTCCCATGGGACAATGATGCTAATGATGTCGATGATGAGCAGATACTCTATCAAAAGTGCAGCTGTGAAAGAACTATTGAAGGTTCGATTGAAGGAAAACTTCCCAAAACATCAGCTCTCTCGTCATCAATCTTTGAGGTAAGGCTCCGGCTCGATTACGTTCGACAATATCAGCCGTTAGCCAGGAGCCTATGCAAATAAGGCTTCCCCGGAAGGCCCAAGGCCAACTCAGAAGTCGCAAGAACCTCCGACTACAACCCCCTTGGTAGTTAAGTTGAAGGAAAACCGCCTCCACCTTCTCCTATGGCAGCCCTAGTGCTCACAGATGACGAGTTGAAGACTACTTGTGTGCCAATACTGAGGCGCACTCTTTAGATGATGTAATCCCTCGGAATAATTTTGTATTTCATTAATAGGAAGTTGTCTTTGAATTACTCTTGTGCGCATTAGAATACTAGGTATTTTTAGACAACGCTCTATATATGTTACAAATATAAGTGACAACCGTCTCGCGAGCCGAGTTGTCCCCCCTCAAGGTACCTACTTCTTAGTTCCAGCAAGGAAGAAGGAGGACCCATCATCTTCGGTCGATTGAGCATCCTTGGCAGCTGGCTCCGGCAGAACTAGATCCGATAACGGCAAGATGCAACTCTACCATTACATACTCAAGCCAAACATCTTGTCCAGAAGATAGGCTACGACTTGAACAACAATAGAGGGCTGAACTATGGCAAAGGTCAATGCCTTCCCCTATGACTTCGTGCTCCAAAGGAAAGTCCTAAAATTACTACCAATGCACTCGTTAGGGGTTAGGTTACGTTACACCCACAACAACTTCAGAGAGTTCAGAGCCGGAGGTCTTGATGCATTCATACTCTTCCGACTCCTCAACCTGGGACTCCGATACCAGTATCGGCCGAGCCTTCAAGAAGATATTATCCGTCAATATGGTCTCTACAGATCCCCCAGTCGAGAAGGAAGACCAAATACTTGAATTCTTTGAAGATGAACCCTGGGCTCAACGCTTGGGATCCCAATGGGAATGGCGCTTCGAACAGCGCAAACCTCCTACTGAAGATAAAGTCGTCCAAGTCGAGCTAGGAGATGAGGCTTCCCCAAAACCCATCTTCATCGCAAAAGCTTGACGAAGAAGACAGAGAATCTCTGATACAGCTTATCCGAGAATACATCGATATTTGCTTGAAGCTATGAGGACATTCCAGGTCTAGACCCGTAAGTCGCCATGCACCGTCTCAACATCTTACATGACGCTAAGCCGGGCAAACAGCAACAGCTTTATTTCTGCCCCAACGTCATGGATGCTATTAAAAGAAGTCGACAAACTCATAGAGAGTGGCTTCATTCGCGAAAGCAACACCCGAATTGCCAATATTGTCCCAGTCACTAAGAAGAATGGAAAATTTTGGGTCTGCATAGACTTCAGGGATCTTAACTCGGCCTATCCAAAAGACGAGTTTACCCTCTTGATCACCACGTGATGATCGACAACACATGTGGATTCGAGCGCATGTTCTTCATGGATGGTTTCTCAGGCTACAACCAGATCAAAATATTCCCCGAAGACGAGAAACATACTTCATTCCGGATTCCAAAAGTGGTATACTGTAATATAGTGATGCCCTTCGGGTTGAAGAATACGGAGCAACATACCAGCGGGCTATGAGCACCATATTCCGCAAGCACCTTCGAAAGACGGTAGAATGTTACGTTGATATTGCCATCAAGGCAAAAAGAAATCCAGTCATTTGGCTGACCTAAGGACGGTATTCGACTTAATGCGGAGACATCGACTAAAGATGAACCCGACTAAGTCTTTCCTAGGGGTTTCCAATGGCAAGTTTCTAGGCTTTATTGTTACAGCCAAGGGCACTCATATTGACCCTGGAAAAATAAGGTGATCTTGGACATGGTTCCTCCAAGAATCTTATGAGCTTCGAGGCCTACAAGGATGCCTGACATACATCAGAAGATTCATAGTAAATCTCTCTGGTCGATGTCAACCCTTCACCAAATGATGAAGAAAGGGGTTTCTTATGTATGGACGAAGAATGCCAGTGCCGTTCGATGACATCAAGAAGTACCTCACTAGTCCTCCAGTACTAGTAGCATCGGTCGTAGGAGACCCTTCCTGCTATACGTCCGAGCTTAGACCATTCTCTCGATGCTTTGCTAGTCCAGAAAAGCAATAAAGGCCTTGAACAGGCGATCTACTATCTTAGCAGGACCATGATTGGGGCCGAGCATCGGTATAGTCTTGTAGAGAATGAGTATCTTGCTCTGTTCTTTGCCACCAAGAAGACACAACATTACGTGGCCGAATAGACAATCCATGTCATCTCCGAGTCAACCCTTTCAGGGTCCTCATGACCAAGCCCGGGGCCTTAAGCTCGCGATTGGCCACATGGGCAATACTTTTGACTCTTATGACATGGTATTTGTCCCACAAAAGGCAGTCAAAGGCCAAGCATTGGCCGACTTCTTGGCGTCACATCCTGTGCGAGAGAATCAAAGTCTATGACGACATTCGATGAAGTCCTAGAGTCCAATGCCATCTCAGATAACTCAGTTTGGCATATGTTCTTTGACGGCGCTTCAATAACAGGACCCAAAGGCAAGATTATCGCAGGGGTCGGAGTCGTTCTCATCACTCCCGATGGCCTGGTCATCCACCGTGCATATTCTCTCATGAGTCGTGCACTAATAACATTGCTGAGTATAATGCGCTCATCATTGAACTCCAGCTCGCTAAACAGTTGAGGTTGACTGCATCGAGGCCTATGGCACTCGAAACTGATTATTAACCAGGTTCGAGGATAATACGAGGTCCGTCATAAAGATCTGATTTTTACCACCAGGCAGCAATCGATATCATTTCTACCTTTACAGGTCTTTATAGAATATGTACCTTAGTTGCAAAACTTGGAGGCCGACGCACTCGCTGGCATCGCCGCTTCTCTGGTAGCTCCTACTGGAACCCAATATATCGTCACGGTGATGGGTCAGAGCTAGTTTGCCTGAAGAACAACCTACATACATGTCTTAGTTACTCAGTATAAATAGACACTAATGTAGACGTTCGGACTGGCGATTCCCGTTCATAGACTACGCAGTCTACGAAATCCTACCCGAAGACCTGAAGAAGCTACTTCTGTCAAGAGACGCTCGCTCTGGTTCTTCTACGACACGGCTACCAAAATGCTGTATCATCGTTCATATGATGGGCTTCTTCTACGATGTTTATCCAAGATAGAAGCGTAAGAGGCACTCCAGTAGGCGCACATGGCAACTGCGAAGCCCATCAGCCTGGTCCTAAGTTACAGGATCGATTGCGTCGCATGGGTTACTAATAGCCCACTATGATGGCAGAGGACGTTGATTACGCAAAAAAGTACTTGGTATGTCAGTTGTATGCTGACTTCATCCACCAACCTTCTGAGTTTCTACACCCCATAGCGGCCTCCTAGCCATTTAAGCAT
This sequence comes from Iris pallida, assembly GCA_029216955.1. Lineage (NCBI taxonomy): Eukaryota > Viridiplantae > Streptophyta > Magnoliopsida > Asparagales > Iridaceae > Iris > Iris pallida. The sequence continues at coordinate 17,772 of JANAVB010030671.1, read as the reverse complement.
GGAGAATGGATATTATCGGGCCGATCAGTCCAACGTCCTCCAAAGGACACTGGTTTATACTCGCCATCACTGACTACTTTTCTAAGTGGGCAGAAGCAGTACCTATGGCTGAGGTGAAAACCTTAACGTGATCAGTTTTGTCAAGCATTACGTCATGTACCGCTTCGGGATTCCTAGAAGGATTATCCGCGACAACGGTCCTCAGTTAGTGAACCACACATTCCATCAGTTTTGTGATAAATCGAATACAAAATATGGCATCAACGGCTTACAATCTGCAGTGAATGGACTAGCCGAATCATTCAACAAGACTATCGTTAAACTGCTCAAGAAAGTCGGTTCCTCTAATAAATGCGACTGGAATAAAAAGCTCGACGAATGCCTGTGGGCTTATCGTACAACTGTTCGACACCCACTGGCAACACACCATTCTCTCTAGTTTATGAAAGCAGGCAGTACTTCCTTGGAGAACCAGATCCCGTCTCTACAAGTAGCCATCACCAACCAGCTAACTGACGGAGATAATAAATGCCGGCGGCTACAGGAGCTAGAGGCGTTGGATGAAAAAATCTACTATCTCAACAATAATCGATATTTACCAAGCTCGATTTTTGGGGCCTTAGGTCCGAAAAAGACATTCTAAGTGGGTGACCTCGTATTATCAGTTCGAAGACCGATAGTGATGACTCACAAGACAGCTGAAAGTTCGAACCCAAGTGAGAAGGACCGTTCGTCATAGAGACGGTCTACTCTAATGGGACCTACCGACTGGCCAAACCTAACGGCACTTGCTAATGATGCCAATCAATGGCAAGTTCCTGAAGAAATACTATGTCTGAGGTTCAAATCAGCATAGGTTCCCACATCCCCCGTAGGTGTCCGTGAATTCTATTACTGAGTTCACCTCTTTCATAACTCCTCCAGTAGAAAACTTTTACATCCATACTACCTCTGAATTGTTATTTTACACCCTAATGAAGTTCGCGTCTACCACGTACATATTACCTTGAGTAGTCGTCCTTCCATAACCTTGTGTTGTAACAACTATCTAGAAAACTTTCACGTATACTACTACCTCTGAATTGTTATTCTATACCCTAGCAAAGATTGTGCCTACGTCCAACACCTTGAGTAGACATCTCTTCCATGATAATACCCCGTGATTGTCATAATTATCTATAGAACATTTCACGTCCATACTGCCTCTGAATCGTTCTATACACCCGTAGAGTCTATCCTTGCCATGTCCATATTACCTCTGAGTAAGAAAGATCCTACCACCAAAAAATTGTGTTACCATGTCCATATTACCTCTGAGTAAAACCTAACCCCAGCGGAGTTATCTCCATTCCCTCATGTCATACTTCGAGGGAATTCTCACTCTTGTACAAAAAAGTATACAGCAAAAAGACAAGCAGAGAAGCAAAACCAAATTTTCATTTATATAATGGAAATATTTTCTTTCTTTGGCTACAAAAAAGAATCTCTTAAAAAGCGAGAGAAGAAAGACAAAAAGGAGGTTAAAACTGTAAAGACCGATAAAAGTTCTTCTAGTCGACCCTCAAAAGAGAAATCTGGGGGCCAACTAGTGCTTAGTCTCGACGTTCGGCCTCCTGGCATCGAACAGCTTCATCTTCAACCTGTGACAGCTTTTGGCGCACAAGAGCCAGCTTCATCCTCAGTGGTCTTCTCAACCAACGCTTCAGCAACCGGCTCGTCAGCAATCTTCTCGGACATTCTTCCACAGTCCCCTTGGCCGGACTCCTGGTAGTTACGTCGGGGCTCATCAGCAGTACTATCAACCATCGTCTCAATGGCCCCTCGGCTGGAACCTCAGTATCGGCTCGTTAGCAGCCGCGTCGACTTGTTCTACATTGGTCTCCTCGGTCGTCTCTCCGAGGACCATATCAGCCAACTCCTCAATCGCTTTCCTTGGCGACTTTCAGAATAACCCGTCAACCATTGTTCGACAGTCATTCTTGTCAGCCCTTCAACAGTTCGGCCGGCCAATGCTTCGACAGCCTTCACCGTCAATCCTTCTAGGGGATCTTCAACCAGCCGATGAGACAAGTCCTGAAATTCGTCGAAGGCAGCTCCTCGGCGGACGATCTTCCTCATCTCCCGGCATCGGGATTATCCTCAACATTCTCCCGAGATAAAGAGGAGGTACGATGAAAGGTTCTGGGTAATGTCCTCAGCATCTACGCCCATCTGGCCCGTCACGGGTACAGAATCTGGAATACCGCCCTCAGCTGCTACCACGCCGACCTCGGGGACCTCCATGGGCTTGTCCTTAATCAGCCCCATAAAAGTTTCTACTGGAGCGAAGGCAATGACTCCGAAGAGCCTCGAGTCTCATAATCAAAGGGAGTAGGAGGAGAGTCACCTTCCGGGTCAGTAGTTTTATCAGCTGCAGTCTCACCCTCGGTCCTTATGACTCGGACACCTCTGGGGCAGGTTCCTCAGGAAGATCCTGAGTCTTTCAGACCATGTGGGCCCCACTACAAAATCCAAGCAGCGACAAACAGAAATTAGAATGAAATCCTGAAAAGAAAATACTAAGGCTTGCCCGTAAAGGAGACCTAACGGGTAGGGCACTCGGTTCCAATAAAGGCTGTTGGGAGGGTCTACCCCGCAGAGGCACAGCTATTCTTATTTTCTTAATAGGAGGGCTCACCCTGAAGAAACCTGACGTTTCTGCGGGTTATCAGGTGGACTTCCTCCTCTCTCCCCTTCTGCGACAAGCTGGAGCCATCGATGGATCTGCTCTCCGATAATGCAGGCTCCTGAAGACGCTTTGAAGCCAATCGAGGATTCTCGAACTTCGTCCCTTCGAGCAAACTTGCTTTCGATCGTACTCCAGAAGTTGTTCGCAATGCAGTAGAACTTCACAGCGGAATACAAGATATGAGTCTCCTTATGCATAGAGGAGATCGTAAATTTTGCTCCAGTACCACCCGCATTATAATAACACCATGCCCTGGTGCCACCCAGTAGACTCCCTTCATAACCAAGACATGAGCTTGGATTTCCATCATGGTCTAATATAGCCAAACTGACGGGCGAATCGGCTCGACAAATAATGCTCTAAGTACACCCGATTCTGGTTTCGATACACCAAATAGGAAGGACGGATGGACTGCAACCAGTAGAAGGCATCGAAAGTGAGATCACTATCCACTAACTCATCATCTGCAAGAAAACCCTTGTATATAGGCAAAACCTTGTTGAAAGCATATCCGTCTAAACGGCCCAACATCCACTACAGACGGGGACCTTCTGATTGAGCCATTTTGTACGATGATAGTTATGTAGTATCGCATCCCTTCCTCGTAACCCTCAAGAGTGCTGGGGACTATCAAACCAGGGTGGTGTAAAGCCAACCAATCCATCAAGTAGTGGTAAGGGAGTCCAACCCAAGGAAACTCATCGTTCCCCCCTTACTCTATTATCCTCTTAGAGAACTCCTACAAACCGTGCAGATATCACATACCATAGCCGACAGCAGAGCCAAAGAATGTTTGAAGGCAAGCCTTACAGCGTGCAGAATAAGTTCTTGACTAATCCATCCCGTAGGTCCAGAACCTCTTGGAACTACGGCCTTCCGCAACCATATCATCAGAAAAGCGCTAAGGTTGCTTTCAGACTTAAAGCAGTCAGATTCTGATAGAAATAGTGGTGAATAGTATAGGTGGGCTTTCCCTTACATCTACGGAGGGAGCAGAGACCCCCGCTTCAGCCATCAAATTGTCCACTTCGTCAACAGTATATGCCCGACGTACGGTAAAATGAACCTACTCCGGCATTGATAATGCTTTGTGAAGATATAATCCGTCCAGGCCTTGATGTATGGAGGAGCCTTCGTCCTACCCAAGCGCGTGCATACTTGGTGGTGGCAAAGCAATTCCTTATACACAGCCATCATCTCCGAACATTTGTTCTCCAGTACTAGAAACTCCTCCTTGCAAGGGATATATTCCTCATATGGCACGTCCCCCATGGCAACTTTGAAATAACACGAATCTCATAGAGGGCTAAACCCATCTCTCTACGAGGGGTGAAAAAGTCCTGGTGTCGTGATTAAATAGTTCCAGAAAAGCCATAAACAGAGCTGATTGATCTCTATACCATGCTCGGGCCTTGACGGCACGATGCAGGCCAGTACCTAGCAAGTCTTTCTTGAACCTGCCTACCACCCATTGGGTTAGTTCGTACCATTCCACCTTAGGATAAATCCAACCTTCGACTTAGAAGATATCCTTCGATATGTATAGCCTGTGCCCATAAGCCTGTTAGCGAAAAGAGAGGCTCGTAACGATGCACCTCCATGGTAAAGTCTATGAGCAGACAACCAGGGAGTAAACCCACAGCGTACAAGATGGACATCAGAAGCAATCTTAAAAATCCCTCTGATTAGAGTACCCTTCCACTTGGATATGGCCGGTCATTAAACTCCTCGTTTCGCGGTCAGATCCCATTTCATAAGACGCTTCTCAGCTAAGCAAAAAAACTGAGAATGGGATATGTCAGTTGATCGACGGAACGTACAAAGAAGAGATCATTCTCAAAGTACCAGTTTTCGTTTATCTCTAGAAGCTTGATATGTTCCAAGACCAGCTGATCGCCAAAGAGAACGAAGGTTTCAACATCTTGACAGGATCAGAAGGGAGAGACAACTTGCCTTGATCCATCATACGGCGGAAGTATATGAGCTGTTGATCCCGTATCATGGCTAGTCGCCTTTTGTTGACCTTGGGCAATCAGATGCCTGACGAGTGGTGAGCGCCTCGTCAATGTTCATGCCTGAGGCAGAGACCATCGCGTTCCAAAGGATATCCTCGAAAAGAGCAGATATAGAAATACACATAAAAGTGTGTCAAAAGACACAAAATTTTTTGCAGACACAGAGAGCAAAAGCACTACGCTAGGATAGAAAAGCATCCGCACAGTCACTACTGAACATCCGCGCAGGCACTATCTGCAGTGCCCTATCCCTATATCGTGCCCCGTTCTCGTCTATGGGGTGCACGAGAAAGGAACATTCGCTATCGATTCGGTCGGGACCGATAGGCCGGGATCGATCGAATCGGTCGAACAGGAACGGTTGAATTAGGATCCATTCCCTTTATAGAATGGCTTCTTCGGAACCAAGTCCCATATTCAGCGGGTTGCGCCTCAAGGATTGACTCTGCGGCTGAGTCGGGAGAGACCTCCCGTTGCTCTGTTTTTCACGCCGCTTGCGTTGATTTTGGCCTTTTTTCTGAATGTATTTTCGTGAATGTTTTCGATGGTTTTATGGCTTGTTTTGACTCGCATTTTCTATCAACTTCTTGAATAATATAGTGTTCTAATCGGTTGCTTGTGCGATTTCAGGTAATCGTAGGCGACGACTAGCGACCAACAAGTTCTCTCATCTCAAGCAAACTCAAGGTGAGTGGCTGACCCTTCTCTCTCGACCCCTTCTTAGGTAAATCGATAATGTTGTTACGAATGAAAGAATAAATGTAAGGGCACGGACACGATAAAATGATCAAGTTTTCAAAGAGAATGTAGGCTATACCTTAATAACTAAAAATTGTCTTTACGGTCATGGACAACTTGTCGACAAGGTGATAGTTTCCTCGAGCGACAACCTGGGGCCACGGACCGTTTCGGCCTAGGAGGAAACGGGGTATAGTTGTGCTGGATGATAGCATGGTTAAGCGGGACTTGCAATGGGGCTTGCTACTCGTGTTGGAAGGACCCCGATTAACAAAGCTATACGTCCAGGATGGCTTGTTATGTCAGGCCAATCACATGAAATTTTGCACTTGGTATAAAAATGATAACAATTGACAGGAAGAACATGGTAAGTCTCATAAGGCGCGGCGGTCCGCCGTGGGTAAGTTCCAACGTATTTCACATTATGTTTGTCATTGCTTGTTTGAAATTCATTAGGATGGTTAGAAACATTCATAAACTAAGTCATATAAACTCTTCAACCAAATAAGCTTGGAACTTAAATAGCCACGCACCAGTACAAAGTATAATGTACTGATCCTCGCTCTCCATGTAGGTACCCAGAACTACAAGGACGTTCTACTTAAAGCTCAAGGCGACGTGAACACTTTTGAAGCCTCGTCTGTGTGTTAAGGCTTGTTTCTGAATCCTTTGAAGACTCCGTACTCAGTACAAAAGAAAATATGACGACTCGACTTCCCTCAATAGCAGGTGAAAGTATAATTATTTTGCTTGTAAAAAGGGATGTAGTGTATGGAACGACTATCTCATCAGCATTCGTTTTTGTAATCGAGTCATGTTGTAGCCCGCGCGGCAATGATTGTAAAGGAGTTATGTAAACGAAGTTTTATTATAACTGAAAAGTTTACTTCTATTTCAAATGTTTCAATCAATTTCTTGGCGTACTCTAACTTGATGTTATGTTTCGAATAACCTTATGACTATGCTTGTGCGATCGTAACTTAGGTTCGCACGACATCACGTCCGGGGACGACTATCGATTCTACGGAATCGGGATGTGACATAATGGTATCAGAGCACGACTTTACATCCTTTGGCCTCATGTCTTGAGTTTTAAATCTTTGACCTCATCATGAGATAAGTTGTTTCATACAATAAGTCTGTAATAATTTGAGACTGATGTATTTGCCTTCGTATTACAGAAGTGCCGAACCTGCGACCGAGCAAGAGCAGAGTGCTTCTAGCGGCTCGAGTAGTTCGCGGGCCGGAGCTTCTAACAATACTATTGAGAGGATGTGTGCATGATGGAGGCACAGCAGAAATAGTCGAGAACCGACATCAACAGACGGAGGCATGACAGGCCCAGTTCGAAGCTCGCTTCGACGCACAAACTAAGCTGCAACAAAAATAGTTAGATACTCTGCAGCAGATCGTCCAGACAATTGTGGCCAACAAAACTCCACGACTGTACCTACTGTCACCGTACCGACGTCCCAACACGTCGACACCGATCAAGAGGAGCCCGAGCGTTAACTGGCGACACCGAAGAGATACAACTTTGAAGTGTCAGAATTTAAGAAAGCGTGTCGTACTTCTTTGCGGCACCGAAGGCCCATCTATTGCTATCAACTGGTTGTAAGAGCTGGAAGATCACTTCGAGCTCCTCGACATTGAAGAATCAAAGCAAGTCGCATGCGCTCAACTTCAACTATGGTTGAACGTGCACGACTGGAGGGCGTGCACAAACGAGCGATTCGATGCGACAACAACACAGCGCCGATCTCTTGGGCCACATTCCGCAAAGCTTTTGAAGTCGAGTACCTTCGTCAGCGTTCATCAAGCAAGGAAAATAGTTCATGTAGTTGAAGCAAAGGAACCTGGCAGTGCAACGGTACGTCGCAGAGTTCAACAGATTGTCCAAATTTGCTGGTGTGTTTCTCCACACAGAGGAGTGTCATGTGCGACATTTCGAAGTGGTCTATGGCCTTCTATTGCTACTCATGTAACGGTTTCGGAATAAAACCATGGGCGGGCTGAATTATGCTCTCCGTCTTGAGAGCTAGTACCCTCCTGTTGCTGCACGTTCTAGCTATACATGGGCAACAATCATGCGTCAAAGCATCCAAACCATGGCATCTACCAGGGACATTACCACTACCCTATTGTGCCAAGTGCAATTTCGTTGGACACAACGCCGATAAGTGCTTCGTCCGCGAAGGAGGATGCTACTTTTGCGGAGAAAGGGGCTACCGAGCTCGATTGCATGGCTCGAAAACAATATCGCAATGTCCTGCCACAACAAAACCGTCAAG